>VZTL01022931.1:69878-99882 GCA_013400535.1 Scopus umbretta
AAAGAAAAAAAAGAACCTTTGCCTAAAAATGTCTAAAAAATCCTCCTGATTTCTTTTTTTAAAGGGCACGCATGGATTTATTAACTCTCTGAGAGTATGGTTGCATTGCATCGCAGGAGGAACAGTTCAGCTTTTGAAAACAGAATCCTTGCCTGCAAGAGCTGAGATGCATTTTATCAAAACCAATTATGCCAGTTTTAAACTGCTGCTAAGATTTTGGTGTAAAGATAGACCAGAAACATGAGACACGGGGTTGAGAAGCAGATTCAGCATTCTGTAGAGGAAGCAGCAGGGTCTGGAGGAGAACATAGTGAGCTGAGCACCAGGCAGCCCCAAGTTTTCTCCGTCTGGCTTTTGACACTGCTGCATGCTCTGGCTGTGAAAGGCGATTCCCCACACTGCTTTATCACTGCTGTGAGCAAAATGGTGGTAAAGTACTCAGACACTTCTTAGAGTAAATACCCCAGTATCCCTTTGAATACTGAGAGCCTGAACCCAGGCATACCATAGCAAGGAGTTGTGACCCATCAGATACCAGGTTTTCTCCTGTATTCATGCTAGCATGTGGGATGACACCAAAAAGTGAGTATGTGAATAGGAGAGCCACTGATTCTCTACTGTGGAAAGCTCACACGCTAGGGCTCCCCCCTTCTGCCTTCCTTGGCTATCAGCACTTTACCACAACACTGTATCTCAGTTGTTGCCCCAACTCCTGCAGGCCTTGATCCCTCATTCTTGTTTTGCAAAATACAGTGCTGTCAAGAAGCCAAGATACCCTGCAACTCCAGACCATCAGAATGCTTCTCAGACCATTGGAGTTATCATTCGGAAAGCCCTGGTACTTGCCCTGGGCATTTGTCTCGGAAACCCAGAAACAGCAGCCGTTGATGCTTAGGAACATAGAAGCCACATGTGTCTCTGGATCTGATGTGAGGAGCTCAAGGGTGGGGTAAAAGCAGACATGGAAAAAACCATCCGTGAGCTGGCTCAAAGTTCAGAGTTGGCCTTGGATCTGCATTTCCCTGGCTGGACCCAGACTTCTACCTCTCCTGTGCAACTTTGTTTGTCTTAGGGACAAACTGCATCGCTGCCATCATGAAACGGCTAGCATACAGCTGCATCCCTATTAGCTAGCTAAGACTCTGGGGTGATGTCATCGCCCCAGTGGAAATAGGAGCTGAAGAATGTGATGTGATGAATTTTCCCGGACCACCAAATAAATTAAAAAGTAGGCTCCTAGCCCAGAAAGGTTACCCTCCCAAATAAACATGTCCCAGCCTCCCTTCCTCACACACACTTACCTTCTTCCACACCAGGAAGCCGAGCTCCTCACAGACTCCATTACAGACCCAGAATGAACAGGTTCTTCCAGCCAGTCGCCATCTCCTGTACAGTAATTGCTTTGGTATGGGCATCTGAGAACAACACAGAACTGTATATACTAAAAATATTCTCTTTGCATAAACTTCTCAGTAGACTTACTTTTGTCTTGTTGCCAGGAAATGTATTTGGGGCCTCTTGCTAACTTCACATTTTTTTGATTAGAGGGGCATGGGCAGTTTGTTCTGATAGTTACAGGGAAAACAGCGATGAGAGGAACTGAGAAACTGGAAAGCACTCTCTAAGCACATCAGCTCTGCAACAGCACATGAGACCGCCCTACTGCACCATCCTTCTTGTGACAGCCACACTTCTAAGGGTTGGAAAGGAAGGCGGGAACTCATCTTGCAAACGTGCTTCGCCAGAAAAAGGGAACGTCACGGTAGGTAACCTTACAACCTGCGATCATTTAAGCAACACAGTGCAGTGAGCTCCAGGGTGAAAGAGGGACCATTCCACAACCAACTGCAACAAGTGACTGGGGGGATCAGCAAACAGTCAAAACTGGTTGGTTGGGTGGGGCAGGAATTTAAGAAAGCAAGAATATAGTCAGCCAAATTGGAGTGTGGCCAGGAAACATGAGTTAACACCTTTCCTCTGCCAAAGAACACCGCTAGGTCTGTAGTGACAGTGAATGGCCAAGGCCTCAGCCTCACAATCTGCTCAAAAAACTGCAGGGTAGGGGACACGCAGCATGAGACGAGGCACCTACTCTCTCAGCCCCAGCTCGCCTGTGTGCACAGCTCCCTGGGTGCACTCGCCTCCCTCCTGAGGCTTGGTAACAGTTTGTTAAATGCCTGGTTCTCTTGAGAGGCGAGGTGATCCAGAAAGTGCAAAGTACTTTATTTTTTGTCCTGGAGAAACCAGCTTCCTTTGGAGTCTCACTCATTAAGACAGCAGCCGTTGTAATCCAAGCTCCTTTGATGGAAGGGGTAAGCGGGGAGATTGCCAAAGCGAGGATTAGCTGATGGATGTCTTGAGCTGCAAGGGTGTCTCAAATGGATTTGTGCAGGATTTTCACCCCAGCCATCCTGGCTGGAACTCCCGTCCTACTGTACCAAGACACTCTCCTTGCAGGCCCTGCTCTGCCTCTAGCAGCAGCGAGGCCCTGGCTGAGGGCTGTTTGCTAGCTGTCATTCTCAGCTCCCTTGTGAAGGAAAGGTACGTGGCATGCCAAAGAAAACCTAGCCCCTGCCTGTGAAAAACTTACCTGTTGTACTCATAGGGAAGTGTCAGCTTTATCCAGAGACAGGATTGATTCAGGTGGGATTCCCAACTTGGCTACTCAGTGATATGATGCTCCAGGCCATCGTTTTCCCTTCTCCAGTAGGGATTACCATATCCTGCTTTCTGCACTGCACCCTTTGAGACCTATGAATGGAAGTGCTGTAAGCTGCTTTGTGCTTTTAGGTCTGACCTTAAGTAAAGGCATTTAGAAGACACAGTTCCAACACATATTCCTAGACTATGTGATAGGCAGCAAGTTTCTCGCTATTTCGCAGTCAAAAGGTGTAGCACAGTCCTTGTTTTTCTCCTGTCTATGACTGCCTCCTCCTTACTCGTCACCTTTGTCTTGATCTTTGATTTCTGCCACTGTGCTTCTATGGATACATCAGGCTATTTGTGTGCAGTCATTGTTATGGGATGGAAAGGAAGGACAGAATCTGCAAAGGCAAGTTAGACCCACTTCTACATTCTCTAGTTATGTGAGAATTTTCATTTTGAAAGAACAAATTTCTAACCTTTACGGTGCAGTTAAGCCTTAAAGGGTGTTAACTACAAACACAAGATTATTATTTCCTAATATGTCATTATTTGAAAGCCTTTCTCACAATGGGGTGTTTGAGGATGAAGATATTCCAGGCTGTCAAGTCTCTTGCTTTCTATGTCAAACAACCTGCTCCTTTCCCGCCACCACATTCGCAACTCATACATGCCCAGCATGAGGCCACAACTTCTTTCTGGGTCCAGATCCCAGGTGCTATATGACGCTCTGTCCACTTTTGTCTGATAAGCAGGGCACAAAGCTGGAGGGGAGCGAGGCACTCTATGCCGCACTCTGTGCCACAGCGCCAGCTGCCCTAGCATTTCTTTATCAGACAGGATCACAAACCCATCCATGGGTGGGTGTCCACTCTTCTGCCTCAGGACCCAGTGGAGGAGGGTATAAGACTGCACTGTAATCTTACTGTTAAGAGGTTCCCCTGGGTTGTTTTTAGCAGAAATTAGAGTTGCTTGTTTTCCAGCAGAGGATCAAATACAAAAACAACACCAAGTAGAAAGGCTTTTTTGAGAGCCAGGGCTCTGTTTACCATGTTAATTTCAGGGAAAGTTATTTGGGAGGAGGGAGGAAGTAGTTAAATCCTTGTTTACCATGCTGGAAAACCAAATCCCCCAGTTTACACAAATAAGAGAGAGAATGGCTCAGTGGTCTGAACACATGTCTGTGACTAAGGAGAGCTGGGTTCTGTTTGCTGCTCTAATGCATAGAACTCTCTACGGCCTCTCTTCTCTCAAGGTGAGATTCAACTCATTTAACATGAGGTATATGGCCCCAGTTGAAGACCACATCACTCATCAGCAGAGAGACACAGGATATCCTTAATGTCAGATTTGTCCACTGGCATTGGATGCACTGAAAAGCCTTGCAGAGGTACTGGCCTTGCTTCCCTGCAATTGTAATAACCAGTTGGACTAAACAGCTGAAGTAAACCGAGATGAATGTAACTCTGCTTTCTGGGGTTCCTATACATACAATGAAGCTAATTAGTCCTTCCCCACCTGACAATGGAGTGGAAAGGATCAATGTACTGATTATTATAACATGCTCTGATGTTGAGATGTTGGAGGCCATAAAAGCCTGACTGTAAGTAGATGTCTCTACCTGAGAAGGCAGCGATGGAAAGTAGTCCACTGGTTCCTAAATCCTTTGTTTGGTACGTGCACTGTCCTGGCTGTTGCATGGCTGGTTTGGATCACTGCAATGATGCGCTCAGCCATCTTTTGCGAGGTGGTATTTCTCTCCTTGCTGTAGAGAGCACAGTCTGTTGGGGCAGACAGGACAAAGCTACGTGTGCTGAAAGAGCCCAGAAAATGACATAATTAATTACTGATCTCAGCTACATTAGGGCAAAGGCAGGGTTTGCTCTGCCCACTGAAATCAGAATTACCGCAAGCTGCAAACTGAAGGCACTATCACACATCAGTTTGGGGATCTGCAAGATCTAGGTGAGTTGAAAGACAGAGACTGAATCCTACCTGAGCAGTGAAATGACTTAGTGTAGGGTGAGAAAGTACTCACTTGCTCAGGATCCCTCTGCCTTGGCATCTAGACAGCTAGGGATGATACATAGCTTAATCACAGGCAGGGAGCAAGTCAGATAGCAGAGTGGCTCTACAGACACTATCCAAACAGGAACCTCTTCAATGGCCTACGTTTTGCCTTTGGCAAGTGGTCAGGGCTGCCTCTCTCACCAAATCAAGGCAGCCCAAATATGGTTCCTCTGGGAACGTTAATATTTTACTGAATCACTTAGTTTCTCTTGATGACTCCTGCTTCAGACTCTCAGCTGCTGGATCCCAGTGGGGATTTTGTTGTGGGGGTTTATTGACTTCTTGTTACCTTGAAGTTACTGCAGTGGTGGAAGTCACAGGTAACTCCTGGAGTCTGTTTATTTTATGGGTTGGATTTTTAAGAGTTTGCCAATGGTACCCTGACTTTAGGAGAAGCTACTTGTTTATTTAGCAATGCACACATGTACTGATCCATAAATAAAACTGGCGTGTTATTTAATAAGACCCAACAGAGGGTCAGCCTGGCTCATTGGTAAACTGATCAATCCAGAGTGCAAAAAGCACCCCTCAGGAAACTCATCATGTCTATCTGGAGGAGGTACAAGCCAAACATCAGTACAATTTTGTATTCCACTGAGTTTTCAGGAGTATCCATGCCCGTACCTTCTAAAAGGAAAATGCTAAAAGATCCAAGGTGGAGTAATTTCTGACAATGTTCACTTTGGTCCTCAGTAGAAGCTTTCAGAGTTGTTCAGATTTTTACAGCTGGGGCTGCAGATCCAAGTTCCGCATCTGCAGGAGAAAGAACAGACTTGAATTCACTGAAGACTGGTCTCACAGCAGGTCATTCAGCTCACCTCACTTAAACACCCAAGAATGACTTGTTTGAACCTAAGACAGTCCTGTAGGCTTCTTCTGCAGTTGAGTGTATGGGATAATCATTGCAGGAGGGAAGCAGCTTTCTGGGAGGAGCTGATTTCTCCCCAGTGACAATCATGGGAAGTCTTGACAATTACCTTAACCTCAGACAAGTGTCTCTTAGATGTCCAAATTAGGTGAGAAGCATCTTGCGCCTCGTGTGCCCTGTGATTAGGTGCAGCCTTAGAGAAGGGAGCCACAAGGCCATTGGGTCATCTTAGCTGATCCTATGTACCACGTTACAAAATCCTCATACGACTGAGAGGCTTATGATACAAGTAACACAATTCAAAGAGACTAGGGAAGATCTGAGTGGGTTTTACAAGTGAGACATGTCAGGTGTCACCCAAGGGATCCTGCCATGGAGTTCTGGGATGGAGCCAGATTAAGCAGATGGCATCCAATGCTGATCCAGCAACAGTTGCCTTAGCAAATGGTGCTGGACCATTTCCTCATGTGGCTGGGGATCCACATTACATAGCGGCCCCTGTTCCACTGCAACGGATGCCTTGTGAAAAGCCAGCAAGCCGCACATATTCCAAGGACCACAGGTCACCTTGGCTAATACAAACTGTGTATATACCACGTATATGTGTACACATCTGTAAAACTGTTAACGATGTGCGTACACACAGAGAGAAATCTCCCAAACAAAGATTTTAAAACTAGATCTGTGATTTTTGACTTTCTGGAGTTGATGATACTGTGTGTTTGTTATTCTGTTATTGGAGGAGTGTGGGAGGATTTCCACACTGGAGTATTGCCCCAGCAGCAGTGGCAGCAGGAACTGAAGCTGCTCTCGGCAGTGTTAGGCTGCATGTGCACATAGAAGGCTGCTCTAAAAGCATTGAGTACCACTTTGTAGAGGCTTGACAGCACTTGTGGCATGTGTGCCACTGTTTGGGAATCTCTGCTACAGATCGGGAAGAGACAGTCTCTGAATCAGGATTTTACATTCACAGGACATGACCAGAGGTCAGGGAGAGGGGGATAATCAGGCATAATGTACCTACAAATCAGTTTGAGTCACTGTAAAGTGGTAAAGTTGAACAGAGCTTTCAGAAGAACTTTGCTATTGCTTGGATCTTTAATACATCTATCCAGAATGGGATGGATGCATGGGCCTGCCATGACTGTCTCCTGCATGGGCCAGGTTTTCTCCACTGACTGCAACGAGAGCCTAGACAATTATCTTAGGTGAGACATTTATACTTAGGTGTCTCAAATCAAGTGACATTATTTGTACCTAAGGTGCCTACATCTCCCTGAGGGGCTTTCAAAGATACACTGATGCTAAACTTCGATTGTGTTGGCCAAACAGTTTAGTAATCCCTCTAGATGCCTACCTCTACTGACGGGCACTTAAATGCTTTCAAATCTGGTCTCCTAGATAATTCTGAGAATGTAGTCTTGTGTGAAGCTGAGGTTCCTGCAAGCCAAATCTTCAGAGACTTACAGGAATTCAAAGACACCAGTAGGTATCTGCTAGGCCACAGTGCACTTAGAGGCCTTCTGCATCTTCAAATGCTTCTAAAAACCTTAGTCTCAGGAGCCTGAAAACATGAGATCAGGTTGAAATGCTTGCAAATTCAACACTTTTGAAAGAGAGATACAGGGAAGTGAGACTTTTCTGTCTTTATTTTTGCTGCAGGCATACACCAGGTTTCTTCCAATGCTTTGAAAGGAACAGAAGCTGTTCATGTTCATGAGCACAATGTTCAGCCTGAGCTATCTCTTTGCAGGACATACCAGGTTGGCCTAATAAGCAGGCTAACCACAACCATGCTGTTTCAATCTGCTTCAAACATAACCAGAATAATTTTATGTCTGCCTGCAAAGCACCCTGTAGTTCTGTAGTGGCCTGATTTGCGGAGGTGTTAATAACTCACAGCTACCACTTAGGTAAAGCTGTAATGCGGCCCAGATCACCCTTTTGTGCCTCAGTTTCCTTATCCTGAACACAATGATAATGCATGCTTCAAGGTCTAGGGAAGTAGTGTCATACAAATATTGTTATTTATGGTGATGATGAGAAGATGAGCTTTGTTTGGTACAAAGGTCTGGGAGTGCCTACTTGACATCAATTGAGAGAGACAGGTATTAACCTGCATGTTTGAAATACAGCGTGTTATTATTGCTCTCAGATAAACAGAATTACCTCCTCTTAAAATCAAAGGTAATCTGTTTTACTTCAGTGAGATGTGGTGACGTCCATAGGGAACAAATCATTTTTGGCAAGTGGAGGAGGGATTTTCTTGGCAAGTTGGAAGAAGCATCAAAGGAAGAGAAGAGGGATGGGATGCAGCACAACTGGTTTTAATCACACATAACAGTCAGGTTCCTCTGGACAGGCCTACTGTCTGATATGCCATTGTAAACGCTCTGGGGAGCCAGGATGAAGAGAATGATAAAAACAAGTGAATGGCATGAAAGTATTCAGGGCACACAGTGGAATAACTGGCAAAGCTTTTGTTAGTTGGCATTATGCAGTGACATATTGCTCCCATTAATGTAGTGCCTGGTACCATGACTTTAATTTTAATGGGTGTTTGGTTATCCAAGTCCATGCCTTTTTCTGATTTTCACAGCCACAGCTCCTCAGATCACACTGCACTTCTGTTTGATACTAACAATGAAGATGCTAAATTGGTTATAACAAGGATGCACTTTCATCCCCACTGTACCACCACCAGGGAGAGGGAAGGCTCTCTTATTTCAGGCCAGTTCAGCTCTGAGGTGTCAGAATTGCTCTGGAGATGCCAGTTTCTTCTTGCCTGTCAAAAAACATAAGGTGGCTGCTCCCTAGACCATGCACACTGCAAGCTGCCTGAATGGATGGGATACATCTGGAAAAAACCAGCTTGGGCAAATACTTCTTGACAGGACTGTTCCTCCTGAAATGACTGTTTCCTCTGGAAACTGCTGACTTGTTTCACTAAATTTGGGGGCAGGAAATGTACTGATTTTACTAGTACATTCTGTAGGAAACTGATATTTCACTTCAACTATTACAATACTATATAATGTATTATATTATCATCTCACATAACATGTCAGTTTAGACTGGTTTATATAAACATTCAAACAAGAAAGTCAAACTAAAAATATTTGATATGAACATTTCAGTATTTCTGAAACAAAATATTTTAGAACATCCATTCAGCAATATGTTTCAAAATGATGTCTCTCTCTTCCAATTAGGAATGAAAGGACATTTGTAATGTCTGAGTTGCCTTCAGAACATGAACAGCTTGAGCTTTGATGGTTGCTGGAGCTGCACAGTTGGGATCGCTGTTCAGACTGCTGTAATAATTGCTTCCTTACATTTTGTTTGGGTTGCAGTAGCATTTGGGGGCTACTGTCAGGGCTTGAGGATCTCTTTTGCAAGGAACCTCGCATTCATGTAATAAAGAAAATACTTGGCCTTCAGTCACACAGAATAGAAGCACTGGACCTGATAACGGGGAAACCAAGCATTACCAAGAGCTTTGGTGGTGACATGGCAGAAGTGGGCTTTACTGCACTTTGGCTAAGTGTTTACTTGAGTGGTTGCTTGGGAGAAACATCTGATTGATGGACCCAATTGAAGGACTAACTGGGTATTTCACTAATTACCTGTTGGTGGTAAATGAGAGCTTGAGCTCAAAGGACCCTGAATATTCTGTGAACCTCACCTCAGACAGGGTCTTGATCTTGGATTAAATTTCTGGTAACAACAAGACTGGGAACAAGTCTTAAATTAGCACCAAATGAATAGGATTCAAACTCCTGCTGCAATCTGATGAGCCAAAGACTTCTTTAAATGCATGGTTTAAATAACTTGAAAGTTGAGGGAGAGCAACTGAGTTGATTATCAAGTCTTTGAACACCAAAGAGCAACCGATACATAGATGATTTCTAAGAAAGATCTTCTGATTGAAATTTGTGATTCATTATTATTATTATTATATACTATGGTAAAGTCCAGAGAGCCCCAAACTTTTAAGCCAAAAATGGCCCTTACCCAAATTCACGAACATTTAAGGGTGGCCTACACTGGTTGACTGGGAGTTCTTGAATTAAAAAATACCTTGAAAAAGGAGGAAACCAAAATATTATTCAGTCTGCAGCAATCTCATGAATTTAAGCCCCTGGAGGGCTTGTGTTTTTTTATTCTTGAGGTTCATTATGTCACCAGAAAAGCTTTAATATTTTACTGTGGAAGCAACATAGCCATGAAACATTAATTTCCAGGAATGTGGGAACCATGAAATATGGGTTTTTCTACTAAATTAAGATTTTACTTGTCTCTGTTCTCACATAGTTAAGGGAACCAATTTTCATTATATGTTTATGCATGTGTATTCTGGAAATTGAAATAGGAAAGATGTACAAAATACAGGAAGAACATTTTTACTTTGAAAAATATATTTCACTGATAACAATACCAGTCATTTATATTCTAGCTTTCATTCTAAACCACTTTACATCCTATATCCATCTTGGAACCATGTCTTTCATTACTGAACTGCACCCACTCTGGTGTGTAAGTGAACAGCTGATATATTCTGCCCTGTGAGATGTGGCAGCTGTTTAGATTTGTATAAAATTGTTTACTTCCCTATTTCCACAATGCCATTCTCTCACCATTGTAGTGACCAACACCATTCAGATATGCCTGGGACAGACACGATTGTACTAGGATCTCCAGCAGTCCCCAAGTATTCTGCACCATGGCAGACATCTCTGGCTGGAAGAAAAAATGGTGAAGGACAAATTAATCTGTAACCCATGTAAAGGCCTTTTAAATATTCTCCTGTTATTGCTAACCAGTGTTACTAACTATCGGACTGATACCTCTTTCCTGTAAAACAAATGACCGGGTTTCCTTCAGATATCTGCACGTACTCATAAGCACACAAAGACCGCACCAGCTTTTAGCAGCCTCAGTAGAATGAAAGCATCATAGTGGCTTAAAGGGAATTTGAAGCACTCAGTTTTGGGGACAGTTCCAGAATGTTAAGTGTTCACCTAGGGTTTTTAACAATGTTATATACTAAATTTATGTCCACTACCAGTTGATTAGAATGGAAGAATTAGCCAAAACATTCCAGAAGCATCTGTGTCATGGGAACCACAGGTTTCTAGGTTATATGACACGCCAGAATATTCACCAAATCACCAGGGTTGTTTTCCTTAATGCTACAATTAGCGATGGCACATTAAGAGAACAATTACTCCATTAGATTTGATGGCAGGAAGCCCTCTGCCATAAATTGGAAATTCTCAACATATGCAACCATATTGCTAGAGAAGATGAGTTATGCAATTAAAACCAAAACTAGGGATTTGTTATCAAAGGATGGAAAAGTGTACTAAAATCCAGCTGAGAGGTTCCCTGATCTCGTTATCTTCAGGCTTCTATGTGAGTTAATCTAACACAGATGACAATATTTGACACAGACAATTGTGCCTACAGTCACGTGGAGGATGTTTCATAGAACCCCTTTCCATCAGAAGATGGAGGTTTGTCATAATGCAACTCTTTAAAAAGTCTGGTAAGTTTTGCCAGAACTGCATTTCAGGAGAATAAAACATGATAAAAATTCTGACAGTCAGAACAGTCCATTCTAATGTTATCATTAATTTCTAAAATTTTGAACAAGCCATGTTTAATTATTTTTTACTGCATGTAATAATATTTTAAGTGCAAATTATTTTAAAAGTTGAATTCAAAAGAAACATTTGATTTTGTCTGAATGAAAAATTTTAATCAACTTGGAAAAATCTGTGGTTGTGTGGTTTTCCTTCATAAAGAATTTCAAAATTCTCCCTTCTTGTCCTCATTCAGAATGAAGCAGAATTTCAAATTCTGAATGTTTTTGCAAAATGAACTTCTGTCCTCCCACAGTACTTTCTGCGCCTATATGAAGAGGACAAGAAGCTTAATGTGTAATTTCTGCAAGCCTTAAGGAGATGGTATGTGTGTTAGTATTTTCAAATCCAGGCTTATACAGCTGCTGTTTGAATATAAATCATAGATGCTTTTGGGTTACACTAACACCCTCTGCAGTTCAGTACAGTTGTTAATTAATACAATACCATATTAGTTCTTCTTACAGTCTTACTATTAACACCCCATGAAATCCCATTAGCTCTGCATATGGTGCCAGACTTGTTCTGAATGTGGGAAAGAAAGAAATTTACAGTGGTATGAATAATAAAGAGAAGCTTTCAAGTGGTTTCCACTGTGAACATTTTGAAAAAATATTTTCCAGAATGTAATTTGTGGGGCAATCTTTTCACAAAATTTCAATGCAAACATGCATATATTTGTCATCTAAGTATTCCCCTGGAGTGCAAAAACCCTTATATACCACTATTGTTCTATGGCAGAAACATGAGGAAAATAAAGTAGTTCCTAAAAATGGAAAATTAACCAGGTTGTCTTATTGTCCAAACTGACAGAAATGCATAAAAATAAATAAACTTCATAGCTGATGCCAACAAATGGATAAAACTTTTCTTACATTTTTGGTTTAAATATTTTAAAGTACAGATAGTGATGACAGTCAGAATTTGGGTTAGGTTTTCCAGAAGTTATGTGAATTTCCTGCTTCAGTGACCTGACAGATCCTTCTTAAATCCCAAGAAGATTTAAGTGCCATAGTAAAAAACAGGCTTATTTGTTAACACCTCATACAGAACATTCCAAAATGTATTAGCCACTACAGAAACTTCAGACCTAATTATTTTCTATTAGTTGAGTTTTGTCTGGTATTGACTTCTTAATGAAACAGAGATCTGACAGGGAGCTGTTAGAAAGGCTTTTAAAAATGGAGAGAATGAAGCAGGCAGGATTTAGAAGCAGACTATTCCCTGAAGAAGCTGGCTCAATTGTAATTCTCTCCCAGTCCTTTAAGAGTTGCTGCCCTAGAGTTGTAGTAGTAGCAGTGCATGGTTAGGAGGATTCTAGTAGATGCTTTTCTCCTTCCCAGTCCTGCGGTTCATCCATAGTCCAGTCTCTGCAGTCTCACTATGCAATCAGGAATGGCCAGGGCCTTTCTGCATGGCCAACATCCAGACAGGGACACACTGCTCAGGAAATCCCTCCTGCCTCTCCTCTTGTAGGATGGTAAGTCCACTCATTTCAATGAGGCTGTGGAGGATGTTCAGGTCTCGGATAACACTACTATCCAGACAATCCAGGATACAGCCCTCCCTGGCTACATTGTCCTTCAGAATGATAACACCATTATCCTTCAAGCCATTCTGGCACCGGATGAGAAACTCCAGGAGATCTTTATCTGTCAGATATCCTACAGATGAAAAGATGGAAAATAGATCACTATTAACCATTCAAACAGACTCCCCCTGTACATGTCAGAAAGGGGCCTTGATTTGAGTCTCCATACCCTATTTATTGCAGGAGAAATTCTAGTCCTGCCTGATTTGATTATGAAATTTTGGGCAAATCAATGAGATCAACAGTTACAAACTCAAATCAGTATTTAGGATCCATATTAGTAGTAGCAACAGATGTGGACAGAAGTCAATGGGGATAGTGGAGAAAATACTGGGTGCTGAAGGGTTCTTTAATCTGGTGGTTAAAGTCATAATAAGAATCAGTGGCAGGAAGTTGAAGCCAAACAAATTCATATTGGAAATAAGTGACAACTGTTTAACAGTTTAAGTAATTACCCATTGGAAACTACCAACAGAAGTGGTGGTTACCACCTCTTGAAGTCCTCAAATCAAACGTGGTTGAATTCCTCAAGATATGTTTTGATTGAACACAAACTACTGTCTCAGTACAAGGGTAAAGGAATGAATATAACAGCTTGTGATACAGAGTAGGTCAAACCAGATAATCTAACAGTCCCTTCTGTCTTTTAATGCTACAAATGTCTATAACTTTGTATAACATTATGTACCCATCAAAGAAGTTCTGGATCAAAGATCTAGTGAGGAATGCAAGACTTTCCAGACTGCCAAATGAACTCTTTGTATTACCCCATACTGTTGCGATTTCTGCATATACCATATAAATTTTAAAAATAGTACTTTTTTCAATACGTTATTGAGATTGTGTTTTTTATCCTTCCTTCTCAAAGATCAGTTCTTCTGTTATGTTGAGATCAGTAGTGCAGGGCTCAGAGAAGAGCAAAATGAGAACTCTCACATGTGAAACATTGAAAATGAATTAACAGGACAGGTGGTCAGAAACTGAATGAAAAACTTGAAAGAAGTATTTTAGAGTCAAAATATTTAGTTTTCTTGATGGAAGATTTAAACTTTTGTAAATGGAAGCTGTCATTTAAAAACCATGTTTTGACATAGCATTTGAGGTTTCTTTAAGCACCCCCAGAAAAAGAAATAGAAAAAGAAAAAAACCCCAAAGCCTAAAGCTGAATACCTTTCAAGTTGAAGGAAAATGGTAATTTCTATATGAAACGTAGACCTGCATTTTTATTTTTTCACAAAATAAGAGCCTGGGCTCACATACTTATGCATATATAAGATAAATCAAGATTGCATCAGCAAGATTTAGTGAAGGTTTTGAACATCCAATTTGGAGCTTAATGCTCTCTTAACTTAGCTTTTAGCCTAGTTTCCTAAGAAAATGAGATCTTGACAGTGTTGCTCTCTACTGGACAGTCCTGCCCTCAATCCACCAAAAAGCGTTGAGCTTGATGACATTTTTCAGCCAAATTCAAGATAGGGGTAGAAGTTTGATTAATACTTAAGATCATTACATACTTCAGTGAAATTGATGGAGGAAGGAGATTCAGATCTGTGTCTATGCTAAAGAAAAGGTACCTGCTCCCTTTGTTAGCAGCCACATAGCTGATCACCACAGCCTCAGACAAGTCTTAGCTCATTCAGTCTCATGTTGACTTGGATTTGCTCAAAAGATGAGGCAGGAGCTACATTTACTGCAATGACTTTATTCAAGAAAAGCAAAGTACAAAGGACAATGATACTGTTCTGAAGCAATTTGCTGGTACAGCTATAAAGACCTGTTCTAAGCAGCTCAGTTTCATTACTTTTTAAGACTATGTGTAGAGGTCTTAAAAAGTCCTTAAATTTGTCCTCTATCTTTAGAGGACAAATAAGTGTTCCTGCATAAAACCATCTCCTGTGCTAATCTCTCTAACTTTATCTTTCTTTTTGCCTAACAAGAAACTATCACCAGGGTTTTGGAGAGAAAGAGTTGTTCAGTCAAAAAGTTGTTGTCTTCTCTTATACTTACAATAATGACTTCAGCCAGCTGAAACTGCACTATGGACACTTAGGTTCACAGAGAAAACCTTTCTGGAGGACAGTTAGGCACTGCAGCAGGTTTTCTAGAAAAAAATTAGGATTTTTTTTTTTGTGAGGCACATAGCCACATTACCTGATAGCCAGTCTGCTGCTCTTAATGCTGCAGAACATTCACTGGCATGGCTGCAGGAGAAGCACCAGACATTTTTCATATGAGGGTGTACTGTTACTGTGGGGCATAGCTAAGTGAACCTGTTTGATAAGCACCAGTGCATGTATAAGACATGATCCGGTTTATAGGTATTGGTGATTTCACTATGGCTTTTTCCAGATGGTTTCCTGAAATACCCCCAAGTCTGGATAATCATCACATACAGGTGAGGCCAACCCTGTGTATCTGTCTGCAGCACTGCCAACTAAGAAGGAGGATTCCTGCTCAAGAAAACCCATATATAAGGCCTACTCCTCAGCTGCACCTTAGCATGCAGGCTACTCTCCAAGAACATGTACCTTCCTCCAGTACATGACCTGAAAAAACCCAACTTGATTTGTACCCACTGTGCATGTGGCTGGGGATAACTCTCAAAAGTCTCTTGTGAGATTTTAGGAATCAGTCCCAAAGATTTAAGAACCTCCTTTTACAGCTGCACCATTCTTTTAACATAAACTTTAGCACAGGCTGTATAGTTCTCTGAGATGCTGGGCTGGATGAATTATGCTGAACTAACCTGAAACCCACTGAATCCAGATGACATCATATCTTTGTGGGGCTGGAGTGAATTCCTGGAGGCTTTTGCAATAATACATCTCTACTCTGTCCTCCTTGCCCTGCAGGTAGTTCGGGACCTCAGCCAGGAAATTCTCCATCATATCCACCAGTTCCACGCTCTTGAAAACTGGTAACAGGACATGCTTGCTGATACGACCTATCCCAGAGCCGCAGTCCAGGGCGCGATTGGTGCCAGCTTTCCCCACCCCCTGTGGGATACAAGAAAATAATTTGAAATCTGAAAAATACCACCTGAAAGATCATAGCAACTGTGTTACCTGCTATGGCCTTTAGTCCACCAAGCCTAGTGCCTTGTCTCCTTATTTGTGCAGGGCTGTTGCAAGACTGATAAGAACTCGGGGCAGTATCAATACAGCTTTGGGTACTTATGTGTAGCCGAGCTGGGCTGCTATGTTCCCAGGCTGTTGTTGATGGGACTTCCTCATTGCAGCCCTGCATTTATTGCTGTACAGTAAGTTTTTGCTTGGTATAAGAAGAGACATAATTTTTCACAAGCTCCTAGCTTTCTCAGAAGATCAGCTGGTCTTTGTAAAGTCCTTGCAACTTCATCTGTCAAATATTTATACCTCACAGCCAACTACATGGCTAGATAAGTCTCATGCTAAGCTCTGTAAAGGCTTAACAAAAAAGTAAGCATATACCAAATACTGCATGCAGAAGTAACTTCTGCAGCACAGAGCTCCCAAGGTGTCCATGGACATCTCTGCAGATACACAGCATCCTTGGGATCAGAGTGCAGTTTTCAAAACAAGCCGTGTTTGAACAAAGATCTTGGAATTGTAGGGAACTTATGACAACTCAAAAAGTTTGGACTGGAGCATATACAGAATTTCTTTTTTAGGCATAGAGACAAGAAAGATGATTGAGTAGATTTTGCTTAACTGTTCTTTTTTTCTTCATAAATATCATCTCTGGACAGAGATCAGACATGAAAAAATGTGGCACAAAGGCTATGTCTATGAGAAAATGAGTCACTGTAAAAGGAGCTTTATAATGAAAGCTGTATTTCACCCCTAAAGCTTCCACTCTAGCTATAAAAAGGCTCTTAAGAGCTTGCCGCTGTTCTGTAAAACAGAAATTTTAAGTCTGTACATGCGTTGACTGTGGTATTGGAGCTCCCCTGGCCAAAGTTATCTGTTAAACAAATATATTAAAAGCAAATGTAAACACCTTTTCTCTGTCCCCTGGAACTGAGTGTTGAAGTGAAAGCTGTGAGTCAAAGTCCCTGCTGCAGCTTCACTGCTCTTAAAGGAAATAAGCCCAGGAAGAGTCTTGCTCTTCCTGCTTATTGGAAGACCCCCTCTGTAATGACCAAGCATAAATCACATAACTCACCGCTTTTTTGGCCTTGCTTCAGTGGGTAACTCAGTAGATTATTAAGGTCAAAGGACAGTACCGTCAATAACACGACTATGAATAGCCCAGCTGAGCATCTGGTTACATGGAGTAACTGTAGAAAGAGCACAAGGAACTCAAAGGCTCTTACCAGTCTCCAGGGCTGCTGGTCCCAATTTGTATACCTAGGAAGATTAATCTCCCAATGTATGCAAGAGTCCACAAGCCTTCAACCCTATTGGACTCTGGAGACTACCTGTTTGTAGTTAGCCAGAAAATGTGAGCCATTCTTCATCCACAGGCTGCACTTAGGAGCATGTGGCTTTTACTGAGGACCAGACTAAGCTGTAACAAGGAGTTCATGAAAGGAGAAGGAACTGTGTCTTGGATCTTTACAAGGTGAGTTTCCGTACTGTTTGCTGGCAGATACATACAGGCCTACACTGATGTGATTAAGTAAAAGTCTTTGAGAAAGCTGGTAAGAAAACAGTGATGGTTTACCAAAACAACTAACAAAGTTCTACAAAAAGCCATATAACTTCTTTGACATTTGTGTTTCAGAGAACCTATAGCCACAGTACCTCACTTGAAACAGGGAATTCATCTCCCATGATGCGTCACGGCAAGGACCTCTGATGACACATCTCCATTTGCCATCGAGAAGAAGGAAAGGGAACAATCATGGGAGATGAAGCTTGATCCCACACTTCGCTGAAAGGGAGCAAGAGCATCAGGCAGTCAGTTCAGAAGCCCTGTGAAGCACCACAGCTTCGTTTGTAATGAAAATGTTGACATAATTCCATGTTCAGCTAATATATTTTCAGTTTGGAAGTGCTTAGAGCTTTGACAGGGTATTAACATTTTCTTTGGAAGGCAATCATTTTCCCAAAAGCCTAATTGAGTTGAAAATCAGACTCCTTATTTAAAAAAATAGTGTAAGTGAAAATTTTAAGCTAGAACAGCCTTCAAAATTTAAGATTGACTGCTCCTCTGATTACCTGCTTCTCATTACTCAGAATCACTATCATTTAGGACGCATATGCACCCAAAAATTCTCTGTAAAGCTAAATAGGACACTTCACAAATTTCCTTAGGGATAAAAGAACTGTGGAATATGCTCCTGATGCTATTTCAGGTCTTGGAAGGGCAGGAAGGCAGTATAGATATGTAGGATAAAAAAGAAATCAGAGTTCAAGAAAGAGATAAAAATCACAAATTTTCTTTCTAAATTAAAAAAAATAATCAGGTTTTCAACAACATCTCTTCCATTCCCCTGATCCAACAGGAGAAAAATCACTTTCAAGAAGCTTTTCATTCAGCAAATAACCAATCAGGCAGGTGAACTGAAGGCAAGAAGGGAAGAAAGGGTTTAGGGCAGAAAAGGACCTATAGAATTAATATAATCTCCGTCTGTAGTATTTCACACACCTATAGCTCACAACTGTTCCTGAATTAACGGTTTCTTTGTTATCTTTATTTCCTTTTTTACACATTGCCTCTGGATTAGGCACTTGAAAACACAGTGTCTATGTGGACATCAAGGCTTTAACTGGCATTAATACATTGCCATAAATACACAGTGCTATAGCTCTGCTGATAACCCTTCAAGTATGACTGTAGCTAAGACAGCCTATAGCTTGTCTGTACAGCACTGTTGGCTCAAGTAGTGTTGCTTTTGGTTTGAGTTCTGCCCCCACACACATAAAACCTCTTAACTTGAGCACAGTGGCACTTTTAACTCAGTTTGACTCGCCTGGGAAGGAGACAGACTAAAATGTAAGTGAAGTCCTTAGTCCTTTATGTAATTCCTTCCATGTGCCCAGGCAAGATAAATTCTCCAAAGGTAAAGAAATCTGTAGCTCAGTTTACAGTGGTGCTAAGAATCATGCTAAGAAATGCCATACATGAAGGTATGCAACATCAGTCATGTAAGGGAAATGTCATTGTGTGGCATTTCCACACCAGCCAAACTAACTCAAGAGGGGTAATTTGAGTGGAACCGGGCAACTGTTTTTTAAGGAGCACGAGTTTTGCCAGAAAATAAAGTTTTGGAAGAATAAAACTCTCTGTGAAATTGATATTTCAAAGCTAGAGAATAGTTATAGCCAAAAAACATGGGAAAGAATGTTGAAAATGTCAAGATACTTCTTTTTCACAACTTTCAAGGAAAGAAAAAAAACTTGTCAACTTTTCATTTCTGAACAGCATTTTTCATTTTGGAACTGACTTATATCTTGAAAACAAAGGGAAAACTTTCAGAGGGTAAAATACTAAAAAAAAATAAGTGAAATATGTTAAGTTGATCTGAAACTGATTTTCCTATTTTCTGATTTTGTTAAACCTCTCCTTAAAAAAGAAAGTATAGTTTATATTAGGGTGAAGCAAATGCTTTTTTCTATCTTGATCACCTTATTGGAAATAAAATTATTCATAGAGCCATGAACTTGTGCAGACATAACTCAAATTAGTTTTACAATAAAGTCACTACTACAGAAAGCCAGTAAATATCTGTATCTGGTCGAGTAGGATTCAAATTGCAGTAGTAAGAAAGGAAAATAATCCATAAGTAACATAACCAATTGATTGTATCTCAACAGAGGACAGGCTTTAACTAATTAGATCAGAACTAGCAAAACATGCAGATTCCTTTCTGTTCCTTTTTTTTTTTTCCTCGTTTGATCTTGGCCATTCAGAGTATCCTTTCTATCCCTGGCTAATAATAGGAGTAGGAACTCTGCTCTGGAGTATTTTGTATCTGTCATCACACCTGATGCATTGGGTATGATTTCTCTTTGGCATGTAAAACTCTGCTACAGACTGTACTTCTTTCCTTTTCAGGTCTTGAGATGAGAAAGCGTAACAGCGTGATATAAACCTGCCGTTCAGGAAACTGAATCTATATGATATCTAGAAAGCGTGAAATCTTTCGCTGACTACGTGTTTATGCACCACTTGAATTCCACAAATGTCCTTAAAACAAGACAGAAGTAAAATTTAAGGAATATGCCTTGAGCTGGCTCTAGGCTTATAAGTCTCATTTAATTTTTTTTTGAAAATGCCATTTTACTATCAGGTTCAGCTGCCTTGCTGAACTTCTGTATTTTCTTATTTTGTGTTCGTAGAAAGCCTGATATAGTGAGGCTTTGAAATGCTGTGAAGCCTTTTTGCATGAGCATTAATACAAATGACTGTTAATAAAAAAAATGTAGCTGTTCCCTTGTGTTTTGCTGGCTCACTGCCCCAAAAGTCTCCCTCTATCAGGTACAGCAAACTTTGCCATCGGTTGCCCTTCACTGCTATAAGGGATTTCTATCTGTTGTTAAGCCACACTCATTTTCCATCCCAATCCATTGAAACTGTGCCCTTTTTTATACACAACATCTAATTAACCTATTAAGCTTTTTTCTCCATAGTAGATCATTAAGACTAAAAAAAGGTCATCGGTCTATCCCAAATTTGTACATTTGAGCAGAAAATGAAAGATCTATGGTAGCATTATATAGAAGTAGTAATTTTGTGAGCAGGAGAACTTAGAAAATTTGGTTTCCTGTAGCTTTGTGGATTCTTTAGCATCTAATACTGTTGTTGAATTAATTTAGTGGGCTTTTCTCCTGGGAAGAGGGAAGGGCAGTCAGAAAACGGTCAGGCCACACTTTCAAAGATTTGCAGATTCTCAAAGCCAAATTTAGGCATCAACAGCATTTTCAGAAACCTAAGTGCCAAAGTGATATTGCTATTGTAGGTGCTTTTAAAATCCCACTTGCCATGTCTTTGCATCTCAGGTCAAAGCAGACCTTTGAAGATGTTTACAGATCTTTAGAAATCTGCCTGCAAAGGTCCCTAGTGACCATGGAATGTTGAAGAAAAAGGTATTTTTCCTAATAGGTAGCTTATTCTATATACTTCTAATGTTTGGGTAGGGGAGCCACAGGCAGGGCTGGGTTTTGCTGCAGCATTCTCAGAAATATCTATAAATAGGCAAAACAGATACTTGGCATTTCATCTCAGCTGCTTTCCCAAATGGACTGCAGGAATTTGCACAGACAAATCTCCCACTGAAGCCAGCAAGGATTTTATCATGAAAGGTCCCAGTCCTGCACTAAGAATTAATCTCTCACCCAAACACAGCTATAAGAACTCCTTGCACAATCCTCTTTGAAGCTTTGGAGCCTAAGAAAAGGTTGCAAAACAGGTAAATAATGACACATGGCCAGGCAAAATGTGTATTCATGATGATGCATGACCTGGCTGAATACATTACTAGACCCAGTGACTATCAGTTATGACCTGTGACTGCAAATCAAATACGACATATGGTGCTATTTAAAATATATGTGACCAGGCACAGTGCATGCAATTTATGACACATCACCACTGTTTCTTGCAGATGGGATTAAATGACTCACCCCAACAAACTTCCTGAGAAACTCCCTGGAGGATTCAATGTCTGTGTTGGAGAGCTCAATGTAGTCCCCCATCATGCCCTCTTCTGTGGCTGGCACCTCCTGGTAGAAGTGTTTGGCCCTGGCGTAGAACTGCATCTCCCCATTGATAACTTGACTTGTCAAAGCATAAAGTTTCACTGCAAGCAGATAAAGCACTATTTTATTGTTAGTGACAAATATTTCTGGTTTAGTTTATTGCTCTGGAGGCACGATAGCCAAGATCTATAAGCTTAAGTTTAGCCTTCAAATCACCAAACCTCTGTTTCTAAAGCAAAGGTGGAAAGAAAGGTGTTGGATTTAATCCTGCAAGACCCTGAAGGGACACAGCCCCCCCTTGGGCCAATTCAGTGCCTCTCAGGCTCAGACATCGTTTTTGTCATCACACTATGTTTTCACATCAGTGAAAAATCATTTCAAGTTTGAAGTGAACATGCATGCCAAAGAGAGCAAGGGGCTTGATCTGCTCCCAGAAAAGCTGTGGGTGGCATTTATTGCTATGCAGGGTCATCATTTCTGTGATCACAAACCTAACTGTTTTGCAGATTTCCATATATGCTTTCTAGCCATTGACAGCTGCACGGAGAGTGCACCAAGAAGAGAGTGGATGAATGAGGCACTTGCTCTGGTTTATTTTTAGTGATACTGTACAGTCTGTGGCATTGCAAGTAAGCTGAACCAAAGAGCAGATGGTAGTCTCAGGCCTAAATGAGTATACAGGGGGAGACAATTTAGAAGACACAATCCTAAATTTTCATGTGTCAGATCAAGGAGCGAGATAATCAGTGGGTGATATACTGGAAAGTTCCTGTGTGCCAGAGGCTTGGATGTTTCTTTTCATTGCTTGGCTATTTTGCTGGTAATATACAGCAATCATAGGTTTCAAGCTGCTTTATTAAAATCTGTGAGCTTTGCTGGGTAAAGGGCTATTTTCCCCTATTCTTTAAAAAAACTGAGGTCTATCCTCCACATCCTGGGTTTTGCTATACTTGATGTGCATTGGTATATCAAAAGTAGTTATGTTTTGCAGCTCAAAAGTTTGGATTGAGGCAGGCCGTAAAGAGTTTGCTCAGAAACCAGCCCTCTTACTATCTAATGCATGCATACAGGTGTCCAGGCATTTTCCTATGTGTACGACACACAGCTATTCCCAGTCAGACATTCCAATGAAAACACAACCACAAGCCTGTCTACGAGAGCTAAGCAGTAAGAAAGGATGGAGTCACACTGGGAACAAGTCTTTGCGAGCACCACCTTGCAGTGTGAGACCAGTTCTGCTGCAGATTCCCAGGGTGCTTGAGGAACTGGAGATGATCCAGCAGCAAACACTTTTTGGGTTAATAACAACAGAAGGGGAGAGCTCACTGTTGGCTGCATACACAGAAGGACCAGGGAGCAGTGCTGTGTTGCTGCATCTTTAAAATTCCACAGGCGCACTGCCCGTCACTGCTGGGAAGGGTTGCTTACACCGGCTGGGGAACAGGAATTATGCCCTCTACACAGAGGATGAGAGCTAGGCCAGAGGCCCTGAATATAAGCCTGGAATGTATTTATTGAGGGCAAGCAAGCTCAGCAGGGAATGATAAGTGTGTGCCTGCCCATCCTCAGCAGGAGAATGACATTTTGGAGGCAAATGAGGGGGGCGACAAAGGAAGTAGGATGGGGAATAATTACCACCAAGGACCACTCGCAACAGAATAGTGCTATTGGGTTACACATAAGCAGCATGCCCAGCATATCCTTCATCCAACAAAAGCAGCATTACCAGCCCCTCCTGTCATCACCTGCTTAAGTCAACTGCTGAACGGATACTATTAAAGCTTTAATCCATTACACATTTATGTTATGCCTGAGAAATTTATACCACAAGAAGCACTGAGCCCAGCAAGGGTCAAACCTGGGAGTTTTACACACTCCACTGATTATATTCACATACTCAGAAGAAACCATTTAGCTGAAGAAATTAATATGAAGGGGGCAGCAGCCAATCCCCAGCACAACCTGGCCAGGGTGGCTCCCAGAGCCTGGGAAAAAGACTCTATTGGTGGCTGTGATTCCTCCAGTAAACGGTCTCCATCTTCCCCTGGGAGTGGCACCATCTTGTTTTCTGTGTGTCTTTTTTCTCCATTTCAAATACCAGCCTGTCTGGTGAACAGAACTGAATACGCGCATGCTGGCTTTGCAAGATCTCCCTTATAAGAGTCCAGTGATGATTTCTAGGGCTTGTTTAATGGACCTGTCGAGGGACAGTGATTTATCCCATTCTGCTAGATTGAAAGGAAAGGCACGTACAGGCTGGCTGTACACTAGGACAGGGTGTTGCAGGCAGCTGGCAGCATGCACAACAAATATTCAGAGTCGTCCTACTCAAAACATGAGCCTGACCCAAGGCAACACATGGGGACGATATGCTGTTCAGGATATCAGATCTGTAGTGTATGCTCTCAGATTTCTCACTCAGAACCAGTATCAGGCTCACAGAATGCCTGCCGGGACTTGCGTGCATATACCAGCTGACTGGGCTCCTCCTGGGCCAGCTGGGGCCCCACAGCCCTGCCTTACGTGCTGGCATCTGAAACCAGCTCTGGTCTCAGCATCCACAGGGTTCTCTCTACCCATCAAACTTTGCAAAGATCTTTTTATGCAAGGCCCCCACCTGAGGGCATGCAAGGACACTGGCTAATGTAAAGGTTGGCACTGTACCCAAAGTCTTCTCCTGTGGACCCAAAGAATCTTACGCATGCAGCGTGTGATCTATACAGATTATTTCCACCTCTTGCTCCCTCAGTGTTACTCCTCCTCTCATGAATTTGCAACACCGCCAACTCTCCTGATCCACAACCCAATTTTCCAGACACAGCCAATCAACCTCACCTCCGATCTGCCTCGCAGCTGTGCCTGGCATGCAGGCTCCAGCAGCAAGACCAGAGGGAGAGGGAGGTTTGCCAGCTTGCAGGAATCTACCCCAGAAGAGAAGTGCAAGGAGGCACACGTGTCCCTGGTGGCAGTTAGTGTTGAGCTCTGCTCCAGCGCGCCTCCCCCTCATCAAGGGACTTGTCTAGCCAGAGGCATCTCCCTTTCCATGACCCATGTGGGACTATCTCATACATCAGGAAATGAAATACTTATGAGGTCTGTTACAGATACACAGCCTCATTTCAATGAACTTTGTAAAGTAGGGCATAGGCAAGACAGGACGACGGAGGCTGCAAGCCTCTCAGAGATTGGCGGGGGGGGGGGGGGGGGAGCAGCTGTCTTTCACAGACAAGGTTTTCAGTGTTAAGGCAGGTGACTTGTAAGGTTTAAGGTTAGAAATGTGTTTTTAGTAAGAAGAAACTTTTTTCATGGCACACTTGGTCTCTCAGCTGAATCTGCTGGCAAGTCCCCCAAGTGGAGATGGCTAAAACAAACCCACTGCAAAAGCAGGCTGAGAACAGGAACTGGCTCCCTAAAGGTCACTCCACAGTCATGAGATGTTAATAATTTTCAGTTGCTGCACACAGTCTGGATGCAGAGTGGCGACCTACAGCTGAATGCCAACTGCTGGACTAGACAGAGAGGATCTACCTAAGCCCTTTTGCCCTGACAGCCCCAAATATTATCTCTAATTTATGGAGCAGTTCAAAATTTTGTTTCCCAGTGCATCTGATCTAAATCTCTAGAGAAACTGACCACTTAATATGCAAGACCAGGGGCATTCCCGACTTGCAGTAGGCTGTCTTACAGTTCTTGGTTGCAGGGTTTACTCAGCTAAATTTCCCTGGCAGAACTAAATGTTGCAAGTAATTTTTTTGAAGTTTTTATTTGTGAACATTATTTTGTGGCTCAAACTGCTTTCTGCAAGATACTGAACTAATTCCAGTTTGGCTGAGTAGTCCCTTGTAAATGCAACATCTGTGTTGTGCATCAGTTGAAAAACAGTTATCTGGATGCAGGGTAGAATTCACCTCTCTACTGTGGACGGAGAACCATTTAAATTCTGTTTTATAGAGGATGAACATCAGCCCACCCCCAAAGTAGATTTTACTTACAGACATGTGCCTCACACACGGGAACATTTGTCTCTATGGACTGATCATCTGAGTTTTCCACTGCAGATCTCACTCCGCTGGCACAGAGTCCCACAGCCCATGTAAACACATGCATAATTTCCAGCATCTGAATAGCTCCATTAAAGTCCACTGGGCTTAAGGGCATTCACACACATTTAAGTACATTGTTGGATCGGGGCCTAAAGTTACTCATGTCTTTTATTTATAAATGTTACCCTGGTCTGTAAAAGTGACATGTTTCTCTTAACAGGCTGTGATACCAGATATGCTCAGCTCATAGGTAAACATGCCTAAGTGCTCTACCACTGAACCTAGCAATGGAGTGGGGGGAGTGGGGAGTTAGCATAGCTTCAAGCAAACTTTCTACCTTGCTGACCCTGGGCTGCACTGCAAGTTTCAATGTGAGGCTTGATTTCAGTGTCATTATTCATGCTTAGGGTTAAGGACATGCTTAACTACCCTGCTAGATCACAGTCTTAGTGTTGCTTTAGTCGTTTAATACTGTTTACACAGAGGTATCTGGATCCAGTCTTGAAGCCTGAGAAGTTCAGTTAATTTCTGCTCAGTTCCACTTTGAACTGAACTGGAAAATGTCATTCTGCAGAGATGTTCAGACCCGCCACATTCTGTCCTCTCCATCACAGAGCACTGGATCACAGGACAATCCAGGTTGGAAGGGACCTAAGGAGGTGTCTAGTCCAAACTTCCACTCAAAGCACGGACAGACATGAGGTCAGATGAGGTTCATAGGGACTTTATTCAGCTAGGTTTTGAAAGCCTCCAGTGATGGAGAATTGTACGACCTCACTAGGCAACCTGTTCCAATGTCTGACTGTCCTCACAGGGAAAGAGTTTTTCCTTATAGCCAGTCTGAACTTCTTTTGTTTCCATTTATGGCCACTGTTTCTTGTCCCCCTGCCTCACACCACTGTGCAGAGCTCAGCTCCATCTTCTTAATGATCTTCTTGTAGGTACTGGCAGGCTGATATTTGGTCTCCCTGGAGCTGTCTCTTCTGGCTGAACATGCCCCATTCCCTTAGTCTCTCTTCACAGGGCATGTGCTCCAGTTCCCTCACCACCTTGGAGGTCATCCAACTCACTCCATGTCATTTCCTGCATTGGGAGTTCAAGACTCCATGCATATGGTCTAATGACTGCTGCATAAAAGGGGAATAATCACTTCCCTTGATCAACTAGCTATGCTTTTCTTAATACGGCTCAAGATACTGTTGGCCTCCTTTGCTTCCAGGACACACTGCTGGTTCATGTTCAGTTGCTGTCCTCCAAAACCCTATCAGCAGGGTAGCTCCCCAGCCAGCCACTGCCCAGCCTGTGTTGTTGTTGCCAAAGGTTCTTCCTTTCCAGGTGCATTTGCCTTTGAATTTCCGTGAATTTGCATTTCACTACGTTCCCACTGTCTCTTTCCTCCAGCATATTTAGGTGCCTCTGGATGGCAGTCCTGACCTAGAACTTGTGGACAAGCCCTGCCAGTTGGCTACAATCTGCAAATGTGATGCGCAAACAGTCCTTCACCTCCTCCAGTTTATCGATAAAGATTTTAAACAGGACAGGTCCCAGGACAGACCCTTGCAGTACTCCACTGACCTCAAGATCTGACCACGACTTTCTGAGCCCAATCACCCAATCATTTTTTACCCATCTGATTGTCCACCCATCCAGACTGTGACATCTTAGCATACTGTCAAGTTTCTTGGATGTGTATTCACAGTACATGAGCTACCCCACGGTACCTGCCATTATGTACACTTTTACTCCATGACAATAACCATGGAGTAACAGACATAGTGCATGTTCACATGAAGGGTGGACTCACAGTACCTTATCCATGGAGTCAAACTAATTTGGGTATGCTTGCAATAAGCTCGAAAGCTCTTTAATGAAGTTTTAATGATTCAGGTAATGAAAAACCTGGCAGAGGGGATCTTTAGTCTGATAGGAACATTTTACGAAGCTTGTTGGCTCTGAATGGAAATTCAAATAAAATTCAGACATGAAATAAAATTTAGTTTTACAAGAGTAAAGCAATTAGGCCTGGAAACAGCTTAATGATGGACTGATGGATTCTCAGTCATTTACAGCCCTTAAACCAAGATATTTCTGTCTTCATAAATATATACTGTGACCCAGTCATAAGTTACAAGCAGGAACTTTTATGTGAAATTCTAAGCTAGATGATCATAATGGTACCCTTTAGCCTTAAAATGATCTATTAGATGAACAGTTACATTGTAGGAAATCCTCTCAGTTTCTAGTATGTTGTGTTTATTTTCAAAACAAATGAAAAAATAACATTTTCATAGACTTCTTGAGATTACATTGACCTATAATTAACTTCCCTTCCTTTCCATCTTTCCTTCCTTTCCACCGTTCATAGCTACCTACCATTGGGGATAGGAGCATTTATCTTCCATGTTTCATTTTAGATAGCTGCAGATATTGCTGTGTGTGAAAAGCCACATCAAAATACTAAGATGAAATGGAAATGCTTTTTTCTCTTTACAGGACTCATGAATTCTAGCATCTTGAGCAGAGTTCTCACTGGGGTCTGTACAGTTTCACACAATCAGGTAAGATAATCCACTCACATAAATGGATCTTTCAATTATGAAGGAGCCCTCAAGAATTCACTGTGAACAGCTGTTTAACAGGTCGCACAGACACATACTTTCCAACTTAAATTCCTCCAGTTCTAACATTGAGTGGAGGCTGAATAATTCTGCTTAAAAAGTGACATGCTAACTTAATACAGACTGAAGTAAAATCTACTTTTTAGCTATATTGTCCTGGGAAAATTTTGTTTCTTACTCATAAGAAACAAACATTCATTTTCTGCATCTAAAAAAAAAGTCTTGGCATCCTGTACCAGAGCCTTGCACTGAAATTTGGCTTTAAACAAATATTTTGGAAACATTTTCCTCCCAGATAACAAACAGTAGGTTAGACAGCCTGCTGCAGAGATCTGGATTACAGACATTCTTGAAAAAAATTTTAAAATCATTACCTTTCAATCACATGTCCAAAACAATACATGTGACAAGGCTAACGACACACTGAATGACAACAAAACAGGTATCAAGCAACAGAAAGTAAGGCCTGTCAGCTCTGCTAGTTGTGCATTTGTTCTTCCAAGTTGCCAACAGGTCAATGCATGTTTTACTTAAATGGTGAGAAAAAAAGGAAGTGTCAGCCAGAAACCAAACTTGCTTTCACTCTTGTGGTCTTTCCCTTGCCCTGCTCTAATAATCTGTGGACTATTTAGGTAAAACAACAGGGTACTGAATTAGAGGGAGCTGACAGAGAGAGTACTGAATGGCTTAGCTAGCACTGTAGACTCTCTAGCTGGGCTTCTCAAAACTACTACTTACTGTCATTAACGTGTCTGCACTCTACCATCTAACATGATACGTCTTTCTGGAGCACAGTCACACACGCACACAGACGCTCCTGCCCACCAGCTACTCACCCAGGGGAAGCTTTTCCAGCAGATAAAGGTAACTCTGAAAGAAGTCATTTCGGATTGCCTTATGCAAGACAAAGGACATACTGTGCCGACAGAGTTCTTCATCCGTCTTGTGCCAGCGCGACTTAAAGGCCAAATGCGCTGCCTTATGCGCCATGATGAAGATGTTTTTTGCAAGGGTGGACAGTTTCTGTGGCTGGTGCTCTCTGGAGGACCTGTCCTTCTGAAGAGGCAGAGGCAGTGTCACTTAAATTGTGGCAATGTGCTGTCATTCTATATCGGGGTGTGTGTCTAGAGCAGCGCAGGGGGCGGAGGCGGGTGAGAAGGGAGTAAGAAATGCTGGCTGTTGGCACTGACTCAGAGTAATCTCTGGAGTGTCGCCCTCTGAAATGAGCAGGTGCTGGAAAGTGATAAAAAACTCAACCAGGAAATTGCTTAGCCAGGGTAAAAGTATATCTACGCCAAAAAAGAGCAGCTTTAATTCAATTACACTTTTCCTAATCTATTCAGCCTTCACTTCAAAGGAACTTGGATATTATCCAGGATCTCCCTTCTCCCTCTTTTATATCTCACAGGGTGATTTTGTTTCTCTCTCTTTCCCTCGCTATTTGTTTTTCAGTCTGGGGCACCCAAGAGGAAGGCCAGAAGACAGAACATGGACGTGCCTCTACACAAACTGTGTGTCCTAATAAACTGTGATTATAGCAAACAAAGAGAAACCAACGGATTCAACTTCAGGCTTTGCCACTGTGTATAGCAGGGCAAGCCACTCTCTGTGCACTACAATCTGCCTGGGATCATTTAATCTGTTTAAACGGTACAGACTATCTCATCAGCAGAGGCTAGCTGGAAGAAATTGCTGTCTGGGACACAGGAATCGTAAAGCCAGGGAAGGGTAAGAACCTTTTCCTTTAGCTAACAAAATACACAGAAGAACAAAAAGGAGATAAACTGCCCGTTAACAAACTTAGACAAATACATTGGCTGGAAAAGAGAAGGAGATTCAGGCCACTACAGAGGGCAAAATTCTAGAAGGGGGGGGGGGGGCGGGGGGGGAGGGGGAAGGGCT
>VZTL01022931.1:99904-117710 GCA_013400535.1 Scopus umbretta
GGCAGGGTGAGAAGCTGAAGTGCTTCTAGGATGGAGAAAGCTAAGCTGCTGAAGGGGGCTGTATAGAAGCATGTCCCATCCCAGAGGAGGATCAGGCCCTCAAGGGACAAGGAGAGACGGGTACTGCTTCAAAACCCTGTTTGCCCCTTGGTAGTTCAGGCACTCAGCGTGGTACAGCTTCAAGCCTCCTAAGCTGCAAAGGTACCTGGCAAGGGGATGGGGACTTTGTACTGACTATACTGACCTCCACACATTCTGCCCATGAGGGTTTCCCCTTTTCAAACTGTTTATTCCAGCTGTCTGCAGCGTAAGCACTCTATAATGCAGCAACACACAATCAAAAAGTTGGATATTTTCAATACAATAGGGCCGCCATATGTCCTGAGCAGTACTGCAACTCCAAACAAACATCTGATCAAGCTTTTAAGAGCAGAACAAAGAAAGCCTAGTCTTCACCAAGAAAAATTGCTAGTAATTCGGCTACAGATGATGCTAAGCAGCATTTAGCAGTGCATCAATTAAAGCATATTTTCCAACATGATTTGCTTCCTTGGAGCAGTCAATCTCTGTCTCTCTGCTTTGATATTACTTATTAAAAATATTTAGGGTCAAAAACCATCCCTGGGTATTACTGCCTTTCTTGTTTCCCCAACTACCCTACTTTCCTGCACTACTCATTCTCACCTAATTGTATGGGCATGCTGCTCCCTGAGCTGCTCTGGTCTACATAATCGTGCAAATGTATTGGTGAACAACAGATCAGTGAATAAATCTTATTCAGAAAAAATATACTTATTTTTCTTTCAAGTGGGATCAGTTCCCCAATCCAGCCCGCAGCTGATGCAAGGGAATTTGTCATGTGCTGCAATACAGGGGCTGGGACAGCCATTTGGGATGCCGATGTGGAGGAGGTAGCCATACAGCCACAATACAGAGCAGCCTTACCAATAATGCAGATCTCTTCCCTGTATCCTGTCAGAGAGGTGTGCTGGAGGTGGTTCCATGGCAGACAAAGGTAATCTAAGTACTGGAAAATATGTTTCTGTGCTCCCACCCCTCCCTGCTCCTGCATTCCTACTGCTGGGGTCTCTGCTGAGCCATTTCAGCTTGCTACATCAGTTGGCTTTTTCTGTCTGGTCATCACTGTGACCCAGCTCAGTGCAAAGCTTACAATTGCCAGGAAAGTGCAAGGAGGGAGGCAGAAGTGTACAGTTGAGGACAGGGTGGGGAGAGTGGGATCATGGCAGTGGTTAGATCAGCTCTGATGCCACTGCACCAAAGTCTGAGTCCTTCCTTGAACAGAGGGCAATGTTCTTCACATAGCCTTAGAAATTTCAGCCATCCCTTGAAATAACTCAGTCTCAAATTTCTTCCTGGCTATGCATCTATCAGAGAAGCGCCAGGGTCTCTTCAACTAATTTTGAAATATCTGGGCCCAGACACAATCCTGTTGTATCTTTTGGTTTTCTCAGAAATCTGGCCCTTTCTCTTTGCTCATCTATTTTCAGCCACTCACCAGTTAGTGCACCAGGAACGGATGCATCAAGACAGCATGTTAATGCTTTGGAAAGACGTTGCACAAGCTCACTTTGTCACCGACAAAAGACACCCCTAGGAACTCAGAGCCCACTTGTTCTGCAATTGACACCATGTTTCACATTTGTCATGGCTGTAGTTTTGGCAATGCCTATTGTGTAGCAAAGTGACCCTTCTGCTTAGAGATAGCAGTGACTCCAAGCATGAAACCTAAGCCCTGACGTGTCCTAGTGGAGTCAAACCCTGGGACATCACTGTGGAGGGTGCTGGGACCGCAGCCCCAGGGCTCCCCATAGCTTTGACACTCCAGAGGTCCAGAGGGGCTTGGGCTTTTACATTTACTAGGAGGATGTGAGGTGCAAAGACAGAAAAGGGCACAGTTTCTCCAGCCTTCTGTGCACAAGTGGGGCTTAACTCTTTTTGGAACAGCGCATTTGGGTTCCCTGGTGCCTAGGAAGTGCCCCAGCCACTGTGACTCCAGTGAAGCTCTCTTGATTTACACCCTCTGTGAATGTAGCCAATTATGACAGTGAACACATACACACCGGAAACATGGCATATTTCAGAGTCACTCCCTACCATTTTAATGCCCTGCTAGTGATCTTCTCATAACATACTCCTAGCCCACTTTCCTTAGGAAAAAGGATATGTACAATCATGTTGTGTGTCTCTTTCTATGACTTTTATTACCCCATCATCAAACAACATTTAAACCTATCTCAAACAAATCCCAGAACTACTTCAAAGCTCGCATCGAAACAGTAGATGGGGTAGAGAGACAGATCATCCTTGTGTCACTCAGCACACTGAGGTTTGCTTTTCTGAGATGCTGTAAAACCCATAAGCAGGGATGGGCACAGGCACGTCTGCACCTCTCTTTCCAACCTACCATTCTCAACCATCCAACACAAGTCTTTCAGAAATAACAGTTCACAGGATTAGGTTTTCGGGCTGAATGCTGGTTATAACTCTCGTTGATAAATTGGGAGTTGTTTTGATTCACAGTAGTCCCGCCCCACACAAAAAGAATGAAGATCTACAGAAGGCTGCATAAACACCAATTCCATTTATTCTGTTTGCATGTGATCAAGACTAAGTCCCTGTTCCAAACAGCTCTACAATCTAAGAGTTACTCAGTCCTCAGGTAGTAGTGCAGCTAAGTAGGTGAATCACAACAGAATCAAGCCTTTTAAAGCACTTTCAAAGCACTTCCTATTGCTGTCAAAGGTTAGGCAGAAACACAGATTTGTGCCCAGAAATGCCTTTAAAAGGCCAAAGAAAGTGCAGGGGATTTTTTATTTTGGTTTTTTTTTTCCAAAAAGTGGATGGTATATTCTTTGCCTGTTTGTCAACAGCAGCATCTCAGTGTCTCCTGCTAAGAACAACTCACAACTCTGCTTGCTTCATGCTATCTCCTAAGACCATATTCCAAGCAGGATCTACCCAGAAGCTGCAATTAATTAATCCACTAGTATATACACTGCATCTCCATTAACAAGAAGAGTAGGACTTGGTTATGGCCACAATGGCACCTGTAGTACTTGTAGGGTCACTGCTGAAATGTGAGTAAACCCACTTCTCAACTTCAGTTTCCTTTCCCAAATGGCCATTTGACTATTTTTGAGGATGAGGCAGAAAGCCAGCATTTTTGTTCCTAGTAGGGACACTGAAGAATCTCGACCTCTGGATAAACTGAAGCCCTACACTAAAGTAACAGTACACACAGCCATAATGTATGACAGTCATTGCCTCAAACAGCTTCTGGGCTAAAATAAGAATGTGTTTGTATTTTGGTGGGTAAACAAATAGCTTCTCCATCTGTCTTCTTCTTCCTCCCCATGAGATCACGCAGTTCTAGGACATTGCATTTACCACAGATTAAAATGAAGGATCAGCTAGAGTGGCTTCTTGTTAAAATACCTGCAGCTGATCTCTGCTTGAGGGTAGCAAGTTTAAAATGAGGTATCAGATGGCTTATGATGAGTCACTGCAAGATCCAAGGAAGATCTGTGTGTTGGAATATAAGGGTATTTAAAGAGAAGTTGGACTTACTTTTGTATTAGTAGGTAACTACCTGTCTCTGCCGACCTGAGCTGCACACGCTACTTCTGAAACACATCAGCTGCACAGAAGAGAAAAAGAAAAACATGTGCACTAGCTCCACATATCATGCAGGTCACAGAGGGTCAATTTTGCCTTTAAATTACTGTGTTCTACTTACAAAACACCTGGTATGCGATCTGATTTCCACACGGAGAAGCCATCAGGATTGCTGTAAGATGTCTCTTTATCTTAAAAAGGCCTCTATATTAATTCTTCTCCCTCATGCTCATGCCTGGCATGTGCTGTCAGGAATAGATGTGGTTAAAGCAAATAATTTTTGGTTTATCTCTGACAACAAGTTTTTTAAAGTTCCTGAAAACCACAGGATCATGTTGATAGAAGAGGCACAGGCAGAGAGCACACAGGCAGTTATAAGGGCAGTGAAGAACAGCTGCAGGTTGGATGGCAGGTGGTAACCTTTACAACTGGCTTTGCTGCAGTTGCTTGGAAAAGCAACTGCCTGTATTGTTCTGACTGCAGCTTTGTTGGCTTATTCAGAGTGTATGCCAGTGTCTGGGAGTCAAGCTGGGAAACAGTAATATGACAATGGATGCACTAATTGTCTGACTTGTTGAAGTCCAGAACTCTTAGTCACAATCCTCACCCACCTAATTTCTGCTCATGGGCCCAATTAGACTCAGCAGTTTTCAAAAGTATTACTGTGAAAATAATTTGATTTTTAGTTGAGTGTGGAATTGAGAAAAAATAGTGTTTTGGATTGATGAGATACTGAAATATTTCTCTTTTCTCCCCCCACCCCCCGCCCCCCCCCAATTTCTGTGTCAGGCCAAACAAAATGTTTTGTTTTATTTGCAGGGCTATTTCCCTTCTTCCACTTCATTATTTGTTTATTTGTAATTAAATTTAGGTAACTTTGGTTTCAGTGTATCATTTGCAAGTGCAAAGAATAATAATGTTGTTGTCACCGGTAGACTAGTCAGTCTTGCAAAATCACTCTGTGACAAAAAGACCCAAGGAAATGCAGAGAAAAACAGGTCCTTGGGCAAAGACCCAACCTTGGGAGAGGACTTGTGATCTGTCATGAGAAACCCTTGCTTTGAACCACATTTCCAAAGCAGAGTTCACTGTCTATAGGTCAGGATGACTCACGCCCTTCGGGGCATATCCTGCACAATTCCCATGGGTTTTCATGGGTGCAGTCACAGCAGCAATCTGTTATCATTTATACAATTGGAATTTAGCAATCTGGAACTCCATCTAAAGCAACAAAACACAGCATGTGAGCCCTATGGGTAAATACATTATAATTCATGTAAATGAAATTGGCCAGAGCTTTATTCCTAGGAAGGGAATACAGAGTTCTTTCCCTTTAATCCTTCTAGCTCTGGAGCCAACACTGAATTACATTTTTAAGGGAGTGAGTGAAGCTACTCTTAGGTAGGAGTGGGAGCCTGTCTCATCATGTCTCAGGCACGGCGACAATCACAGCGGGACCCTGATTTGGAAATCCATAAACAGTATGCTAACGTAAATAGCGATATTTGGGGAGGACTCCTGCATGCTTTGGCCGTGAGGATTTTATTTGGTTCTGGTTAGGGACTCTCAGTAGTGCTGGAGCTGAAGGGAAGGAAGGGCAGGGTTCCTGATGAAACTGCAGCAGGGGCTGCTCTGTTGTTCTTGATAAGAAGCATGACAGCTGTGCCCACAACATCTGGTTTTCATTGAACCCTAGTGAGAGTTCCTTGCTGAGTCTCTTCCACCCCATATGTGGTGGTTTAATTGATGGAGCCTGAGAAGGTTTTAGGTCCAGCGTGGAATGCTGCCTTTCACTGTGATATGTGACTCCAGATACAGTAAGGGCTGGGCTGCTTAGAGTCGCCTTTTAAAAGCATTTCTTCTCAATATTGAATTTTGCATATATTGCCCTCTGTTGGCTCAAGTGCATGATAAAGCTCCTTTTCTAGGTGAAAGCTAACAAAAATCTCCTGGCTGAGCGGCAGGGTTTGTGGGTTTTGGAGAATGCAGGATTAAGCTAGCTGTAGCCTTGTATGAGTGTGTGCATAGTTCATATCCCCCCACAGTTCTGCATTTAAGAATGCAGGCACAGCTTTTCAACCAAGGAGGAAGGGGGTCTGGAGACTGGCTGTCTCAGCCATTGTGGACTGCACATAAGAAGAGAGTGACTGGAGGGGGTAGTGGTTTGGTAAGCCAGGATAAAGAGAATGTTGCACACTCAGGAAACAGCATAAAAAGCCTGTGGGAGAACTGGGCAAGTGGGAGATAAGTTAGTCAATCTCTTTCAGCTCTGGCATGCAACTGCCAGAAATGCTTTGGTAAAAACTCTCTCAAGGCTTTATCTTCAATTCCAAAGCAAAAGAAAGAAGGTAACCCACACCATCAAAGCTCCTTCTATACATAACACTGCCAGAAAAAACATTCCTTTCCACTTCCTCTCAGCTGGATCCTTCCTACCTAAGGCATTCGACTGACCCATCTGCTCAGACCAAAAAGCATCCTGCCCAGTTACCTTGTCTCTGACAGCAAATGGCCGCAATGCCTAGGGAAACAGTCTAAACCCATTAGCTAGGAAATGTGCTTTGGCTAGTTCTTAGCACTTACATGCTGCTCCTGCACAGAGCCAGACCAGGTGTTTCCCTGAACTCTTAGAAGGCCTAGGCATGAAGGTGTCCATCCTGGGCATACCAGGGCACACGCTAGTGATGTGATGGGACATGAGAGCGGTGATGCCAGTAGGGGACAGCCTTTCTTTGGAGTGTGAACATCATGACAAACAGAAACTCCAATGTGAGGAAGCAGAGAGTGCAATGGATAACAACAGATCTGTAGAAAGAAGTGATGTGGGCAGACCATGGATTAGAGAGATCATTTAACCTTCTGCAATATGCCTCTCTAATAAGAGGCTGAGATGTAAAGCTCCAGGCTTTCAGAGCTGGAGCTTTGTGGACCCCTCCCTGCTTTGGCTAGGATGGCAAACATCAGACTGGCATTTCCCTGATCTGGTACAATAGTGTATTTCACAGCAGTGGTGGAGAACATCCTTTTTGTTAGGGCAGTTAAAACTAGATTGGAAAATGTGTTGTTCTGTAAGCTATAGAGCAACATGACACTTAGTTTCTTTTAGATTTGTGTCTTACTGTTTCTACCTGAAATAACCGACATGCCTCCTCTGACTTGCCGTCTACCATGAAAGATTCACCCTGGACAAGAAACTGCCTGTGCTGCAGCCAGTCTGGAGCTGCTCTGGGACAGCTTGGCCAGCCCGTTCATCTGTGCTGTCTGGATGGCTGGCTAGTGTGCACAGAGTGACTGACCCCTCGCTGCTGCCAAACAGCTGAACTCTGCTTAACTCTCCCTCAGTGGAGTCGCTATCGTGGGTCTCTCTCAACTACCCAGGAGCCAGAGCACACAAACCTCTAGAAACTTAATTAACTTTCAAACTCTGCACACGTCTTTCAATGGTGATCGCACTTGGCCAACATGTCATGAAGTTACTAGAGGGAGAAAGAAGAAAGCTGATGAATGCATGGACAGGTAAGGCAAGATAAAACTGATTTCCTGAGAAAGCCGAAGGAAAACGAGCTGAAAGGAAAAAAGAAAAGCTGACTGTAGGGAAGAGATCTGAGAAGTGACCTTGGAAGGCCCCCTCCACCTTTAGCTCCTGACAAGAAATGGTCTGGCAGAAGCTGGGGTGGGGGGTTGCACACTAGGGAAATTGGAGGGGGTCAGGAGCTATAAGCAGCGTTTTTACTGGATCAGTAAAAGTATCACGGGTGTACTGCCCCTGCCTTTCAGATCTAGTGTATCTGTGACATTGCTGGCCTGGATACCCTTCCTCCTTAACTTGTCTCTGAGTTGTGTGGAGTTTCACAATACCAGGAACTATGCAGTTAAATCCTGTGCATGCCTTGGAACATTAAACTCAGTTTCTGGAAAACTAAGTGATAAGTATCAAGGGGCACGAAAAGTAGATTAAGCCCAACTCCTGGACAGCATAAACACATGGGAACATGGATTGCAGAGACTATAAACACACCTCTTCTTGTGAAATACTGCTCTTACACAGAGGAGTGGCTCAAAATTTGTTCACCTTCTGAACACCTTTGTTCAGAACTAAAAGTAGAAACCTAAATGATCAAGACTGGAAACTATTTGCTGTGCATGAATAGTTTCTATCTGAGCTCTCTGACTAGAACCATTCAAAAGCCAAATGTATGCGTGTTGTCCTTTGGAACCAAAAAATAATCAAGACATGAGAAGTTTGAGATGGTTAAATGTTTCCTCCAGAGGCTGGGGATTAGAAGTCTGGGCAAGTAGCAGGGAAGGTAAAAAAAAAAAGAGTAAAATAAAAGAAGAAACTCTTAAGTGACCTGACGAGGGAAACCTAAATCTTGTTTTTAAGGGGTTAGGCTGTACTAAAGCTTGAAAAATTAAATCCACAGCTGTCTCCAGAGGACTATATCTCACTAAGAAAGCTTCAAGTAAGTTTATCATGTATCCAACACCTAGACATTGGACCTCAGGGACCACTAGGATAATATTTCCTCTGGATTAGCAAGAAAGCTAGCAAGTGACATTTGTATGAGACTAACTTTAAGTTTAAGGGGTTTTCTTATTATAAAATGATAAATGAAGAATGAGCATATTGGGAAAGAAAGTTCTTGCAGTTTGTAAATCTAAAATATCCCCACTTTTTCTTTAAAAAATGCACTGTTATCTCCTAAATTAGTTTTATTTGGTGACATTGGTAATTTGATGTTTTTACATCTATCATCTTCCCAGTGAGGATCAACACGGTTTTTATAAGCAATATTTTTAATCTCATAATCCCCTTTAAGAGGATGCTCTTAATTTCAGAGACCACGAGCACTGGCATCAAGACAATATAATATATACGAAAAAAATTCAAGAACGAAACTATAGGAAACACAGGATGGATCTGGCACAATTACAGTGCTTTTCTTCTTCTGGGATTCTTCACTACTAGCCAATAAAGCCCAGGATATGTTGGAATGCTATTAATTAACTCACCTCGCTGTGTCTTGCCACGACAACTGATATACCCCTGGGTTCCAGGGAAATCTTATGAATCATATGAGGTGATACTTAGCTGGAGCTGGGTGAACTAAGGACAACTTTAGTATGTTAACTTTGAAATCTGAAATCCAACAGCGAATTGAGTTTTGTACAAAAGGCACAAAATAAAACTCAGACATCTATACAAACACCAATGTTGGAGTTCTGTAGGATAAAGCACTTTTTATTTATTTATTTTGCACTTTCTGTGTCTGTCTAAAATACACTGGTGTGAGGAACAGACCACAGGTCCCCACAGCAAAAGCCTACACTCTGTGGATGGGCTACAGTAATCTAGCATTATCCCATTCTGCCCACAAAGCACATCAGTGACAACTGAGTTTTCCACTTCTACAGAAAATCCTGAGTTAGATACCTATGTGCTACTCTGTGCCCATACAGATGCATATGTAGGAGGTGTAATGAAGAAAAGGCATACATAGCAAAAGTAAATGGGGAAAGTGAAATGAGGGGAATTACCTAAACAGCTTACAGATGGTAACTAAATTAGTTGAAAGCTGAAGGATTGTTTTTTCAACACACAGCTCAACAGCACTGTAAAACTTCCATTATTGTAACCCAGAAGCTCATGAGAAATAGTAATTACCAGACCTAAACTCCTGGGCTCTCGTATTTTCTTACCCATGAGCCAGCCAGACCAGCCCCCAATCCTTCCTTCCCCCAGTGCTTTCCAGACTCCTGGAAAGTATAGCTAGGAGGGTGAAGAAATATTCTTCACCACATGTTCCCTTCCACCTCTCAGGTCTCCTGTTGTCCCCCATACACCTTGTTTTGAACACCATCACCTTCCTCTTCTAACACAGTCTCTTCCAGGTGCCCCATACACTCTCCTGCCATTCCTTTACTGTGTTTCACAGCCAGCAATCCCTCTGGCTGTTTCTGTGCCAAACCGGCTAGGACAGCACCTGGAACACACAGTTCCAGAGCTCAGGCTGCCTGCAAGTCACATCCTCTCTCATCAGAGGCATTTTGGAAAGCTCCTCAGGAAAAGATATCTTGCCTGATATCATTCTACCCAGAACCAATGGCCTAGGTGGAGTACAAGGAGGGGTCTAAGCAGCAAGTACAGCCTTAAGGCTCTCCTGACCATGAGGGAAATGCAGCCACAGCCCATGATGAACCTTTACTCTCTGCTTCCTGCTTGTCATTGGCTCCCAGCTGACTGTCACATGAGTTACATTTTTTCTTACAACTGTCTCTGTTGTATACATTCTTCCAGTTTCCACCCCAGCCATGGTGCTACAGATAGTTCTGGGAAGACCAAGTAGGGGGAAGGGGCAAATCAAACTAAATCAAACACTAAATCAAACAGGCATCTGCCTGGTTTCCTGATGAGTCTAAAACTGACCCATCACCCCCCCTACCCAGTGGACTACTTCCGCTATTATTATCAACCACAATGTAAATAAAACAAATTAGCATAAGAACAGAACCCACAAAAGAATTTGCTCTATGCTCATCATCCATTCTCTTTCTTAGATTTAAAACCAGTAGGAACTTCCATGACCACCTAGTTGGCCCTTCAGTATAATACACACCAAAGACCCCCATCCATTGATCCCTGCCTCAAGACCAGCCTTATCGCTACCAAGCAGAAGGATTACTTCATCCCCATAAACAATATAAAGTCATCCTTCTTACCTACTCAGCACTGGAAAGACTTCAGCTGAAGCACTGTGCCCAGGTTTGGGCATGGGTCTTCAAGAAAAACATGGGCTGACTGAGTAGCTTTGATACAAAAAAGGAATGGTTTTCTTGCAATAACAGCAATTCAGTCCTGGAACAGATACCCCAGGAAGACTATAATGCACCTCACTGGAGATTATATTAGTGATAGGTATAATATTGGTACAAATTATTTGGCTTGGGCCAGGAGGATAGACTGAAAGAGGTTGCTTCGGCACAATTTGCTATCAACCTATGAGTCTGTTTAAGGTGGAGTACTTATTTCACAAAGGCATCTACTCATGACATAAAGACTGGTAATAATGGGGAAGCATCCAGTCATAAATCCTAAGGTAAGTTATTCCACTGGTTAAGTGCTATCCCACTAAAATTTTATGCTTGATTTCACGTCTGAATTCATCTAGCTTAAATGCCTCTCCTTGTGCTTCCACTCTGCTATGCTTCTCCTGTGCTTTGTTTAAAATTAAGGGGCAACAAATACACAAATGATGATACTTGCAAAAGGAGCAGGATTTGCCTTGGTATGAAGAACAAGGCTAGCATTGTCCAGGATAGTTCAAAAACTTAATGAAAAATATTTTGGCTGTCAAGTGTTGTGCAAAATCTTCACTTTTTCTACGGAAACAGCCATTGTCTGAGATATTTATGCTAAATTGTTGGAAACTGAAATTTCCCTTTTGAATCTGTTTGAAATGAGTAACTTGTTTTAAGTCAAATGTCACCTGAGCAACACCACTTCAGCTGAAGTACTCATTCCTTACTCTCCCTTTGCTTTTTTTGACAAAAACTGTTAAAAATTGCAATTATTTTTGAGCAAAGTAGAAAGAATTTGATGGTCACGTGCAGCATCCTTTTCTTTTGGTGGGGAGGGATGAGGAAGAAGGGGAATTCCTGATTTATGATCAAATATAGACTTGTTCAAGTGTAAAGGAGACCCGTTCTTGAAAACATTTAAGCTGGCGCTTAACTTTATTACTGTGGCAAAATTAAGCATGTGCTTGAGTGGTTGCAGAGTCAGAACCATAAAATGTCATAGCCTTTATAGCTATGAGTCTGCTTTCTGCCTGCTGCATCTAATAAACATTAAGAGGTAAAATTCTGTCCCCATCAGGGTCAATGGTAAAACTCTCATTGACTTCAGCAGAACNGTGGGGTGTGCGAGTTTGTGGGGTGGGAGGCAGGTGTCGCAGGCTGTTGCGGGAGGTGGATGAGAGGTTGGGGGAGAGCAAGGGAGCTGAGGCTGTGCGGCTGTGGTGGGGGCTGAGTGGGAAGTTGTGGGGTAGGGGGGCAGAAGGTCGCCCGAGCAATCAACGATAGGACGNGCAGAACCAGGATGTTGCACAAGAAATCTCCACCATTGTCACTGGGGCTCACAAGATGATATTAGCAGAGGGACGTCATCTGCTTACTCTTGTATGGACATTTTTATGTTTAAACTTTCTGTGTTTTCCTTAGTCCAATTAAAATCAACCCAAACTGAAAGTACATCATTGGCTCTTTGGATAGGGATACTGCATTTCAGGTTGCTTGTCAGAAAGTAAGCAGAAATTAAATACACAAATTCTAGTGCACCATACATACTGAACATACACACACAGAACATATTGATGTGTAGATGTGGCACTTAGGGACGTGGTTTAGTGGCAGACTTGGCTGTGTTAGGTTTATGGTTGGACTCGAAGATCTGAAAGGTCTTTTCCAACCTAAATGATTCTATGAAAATACACAACACGCTGTTCTGTGTTCCTCACAGCAAAATTCCCTCTTAAAGGGTTGATCCCTTAAGGAAAAAAAGGTAATGTAACACCATTACGGTACATTTTGTATCTTCCAACATGTCTTAGATCAGCCTTGCTTAGGACATGAGTAAACTGGTATTTTTTCCATAAGTAGCAACCCTCAAATCTCAAGTCAGGCACTGAAAGTCTATGTAGATGGTTGCTTTGCCACATCACTAGCTGCAGCTGAACTTGGGCACTCTATTCCTGCCTTTCAGGCTTGTGCAGGTCTGCACACACAGTTTGTAACACTCCAGCTGCTGAGGAGCACTGAGGCACAAGATGGCAGAGATCAGTTTACTACCAGCTGGATATACTCACTCAGCCAAGTGAACAAGTGTACAAGGCCATCAAACAAGATCACTTTCATGGAAGTGAGCAATTCTGACTTGAGTGAGCCAAGGGAGAAAACAGTATACCCTTTGCTCTATAATGTCTAGTTAAAAGAAAGCTTTGCTTCTCTATGAAGAGGTCTGCTTCTTTTCACATCTTTAAATTTTTCTTTCTACATCTGAAACAATGAAAACCTACAGCTAATTTTCTTCACTGGTTTAAATGAGCCGCAAATTGATGCATTTACTTAGGTCAGTGTTGAATTAGATATATTATGAAATACAAATCAAGCTCTCCATAGAGACTACCGTTTTCATTTTTGTGAAGTCTCATGTTCAAGGATAACAAGGGCACCCAGTGTTTACCAGCACGATCATACTGAAAATGTCCTTCTCTTGCGCAGATGTCCCTGTCACTGCTGATCAAAAAGACATTCAAGAATCACCTTGATCTGTGTCCCAAGATTAATTTCATCCAGAAGAGTTAAGCCAGAATTTCCCTTTGCATATCAGATTTTGCTTTGCCTCGTCTCACTTCTTCCTTCCAACATAAACTTTCAAGCCCAGGGTTTATTAGCTCCATACCTCAATCACTTACTATGTGACAGCACATCAGAACAACATCATCTCTGTCCTCAACTGAGCAGCATAGTCTAATCACTTAAAATGTTTCCCTGAAAGTCATCCTTTCAAATTGCTGTACTTTATTTTAGCTAATAAAAGGTGTTAAGAAGTTTTTTACATAGTTCATTGTTACAAGACCTAGGAAAATATCCTGTATTCACTATTTTCCCCTTGAAATCCACCCATATTCTTCTTTCCTGAGAGCAAGATGCAGTCTTCAATGGAGAGATTACAGATTTCACAGTTGCCTTGGTTTCTTAATTCCACAAGACTGAAATTAAGCTATTACATTTTAACAACTCCAAGCAATTTTGGTTATTTTGTTTGATTTTTTTTTCACAATGATGTAAAAAAGTCTGTGTAGAATTCAATTTGAATTTGAAGAAATCAGACCCCAAGGCATTTTCAATATGCAGTCTCGTGGTTATATAGCAAAGGCCCACATAAAGCTCAGCGAAGACAATGGAAACATCTTTTTTGACTTCAAAATCAGGCTTAGCAACAGTACTTTTCAGTCATAATGAATTTGTTTTAAACTAAAAGAAGAAGTAGGAAGAAATAAAACTAAGTTACCATGACACAGTATGGTGGGTGTTGCTCTGATGTCACAGAGTGTTTTCTGTCTTTCTGGTTAAGAACATCAGGCCACATCTTGAGAAAAGAAAAAGAGTCTCATTTTTTTTGCATAAAAGTGTGCTTCCTCAATGACATTAAAAAGGGTTTTCACTTTTTTAAGGCAAACAAAGAACAAAAATATTGTTCATTTCTTCATCTACACTTATTCTACAAAAATGTTGTTGTCCATTTCTTCTACACTTATTCTACCATACATTTAACTCGAGAACACTCCACAACTGTCTTTCCTCTTATTCTGTTTACCCACCTGCTTTGCTACTCTCTCACCTAACTTCTCTTCATGCAGCTTCCTCTACCTTTCTCTTCCTATTCTGCTTTTCTCTGCAACTCCCATGCTCTTTTCCACCCTTCTTTATATTCCCTCACTAAAAAATCTTTTCTTCTACTGGACTCTATAACAGTGTTTCTTGCAACTGCTTTAAGAAAAAAGCACAAACCCCCAAACCACCCAAACCAAACAAAAAAGGAGAAACCCTGAAATACCACACATTCCAGCTTCTCTTTGCAACTCGATCAACCTTCTGCCTCAAATACCACTCCTTCTTTCTCCTTGTGTCTGCTTCGAATGTGCAGGTGAGACGAATCTCCAGGGTCCCATGGTATGCCATAAACCTCACCACACTGTAACAAAAGGGATGTAAGAAATTGTGCAAAGCAACATCAGCAGCTCAGGGAAAGGCTGTAGAACCAGACCTCAGGCAGCATTTGTTTTACTATTCAATTTTAAAAGAATCTACCATGCAATGCAAGGTTTTTACTGTTTGCGCCATGTGGTTTACTAAACCCAGCATCAACTGGTTGTCACTGACAAAATTATCTGATCTTGGCGCTGCTTGTGGCTCAATTGCTACAAAGCTGAGGTATTTTCGTTTGGACTCTGTCAGGCTGAGACAGGCTCTGCTGTCCTTTCAGGCCCTGACAAACAGCCAATTTTAGCCCAAACATCGTGGCACGCCTAACTGCAATAAATGTTCCTTTTCCCATACTCTTCAGGTCTCACGTTCTTTTGTATCATTCTCATCTTGTAATCTTTGACCTACTTTTTCAACTATTCTCCATTTGTAGGCATATGTGACCAGATTAAAAAAAGAAATTCCCAGTGAAATAGATGGAGATTGTCAGATACTCAGGAAATCTCAGGCTATTTAGTTATATGACTTCAGAGTTTAACATTTGGCTCATGCTTATCTGAAGAGCTGCTTAAATTACTGAAGAACTGTTGCTCTGATCAGGTAGTCATATATACATTTTTCTTTAAGACAGTCATTAATAGAAAATATTGCTGTGATAAAAAATAGAATAAGGATAGTAACAGAAATGTTATGTTCTAGCAATGTTTTGTAAATTCATTGCTCTAAGGTAGCACTTTATATTTCACAGGGCACTTTCTTTTTCCATTTTCTGTTAAAACAAAGGCAGGGCACAATACGCATACCGCAAAATTTTTTTTGCTGCTCTGTTACAGATTATGAAAATATAAAAAATTTCAGTGTTCAAAAGGATCGGTAGAAGTTAAGTATTTATCCTTAATATTTTGCCACAATAAAAACAGAATCTTAGGTACCTGGCTATTATTTATTTCTGTATTACCCCTATGATTCTGGGTAGACAGCCGTTTCAGTTGTATGTAATGGGGCTGTAGTCCAGCAAAGAGCACTCCAGAAAACAACACGCGTGTGGGTCTGCCCTGCATCTTATATACAACTGCTGTTAGTTGCTACAGAGTGGTATCATCCTTTTATTCTGAAACCCAAACAATAATCCACACTCCTCAAATACCACACGACAGTTTTATTGAATTTTACAAAAACAAGCAGAAAGGAAAACCCTATTTTGAGAAACTACAGAGAGAGTTAAAAAACCCAACAAGACACTGCTGCACCTAGTTCTATGTGCTAGCCATTTACTTTATAACCAGGTGAACAGCAGGACACTTGAGCAGCTGTGGATGGGCTTGGTTTACCTCTGTTGTGGATATTAGAACAAATAGCTCAGAGGAATCTCCATGCGGGACTGGATGCTGCTCCGATACAAGCGTTAGTTAAACTACAGGCCATTAAGATGGTTTCCGATACCTCTTGGATATGTCATTTGGTTGTTCTTCAGAATGGCTGGGAGGCAAGGTAAAGTGACAGAGGATTCAGGTGCTGGCTGTAGTACAATGTAGCACATCCCACCACAATTTTGTATTTCCCGCCACCTGGCTGAGGCTGGAGCTACAGCAGTATAGCCCCCATGTCTCCTGTGCATCAGCAGGCAAGCAACAGTGCTACTGACCTAAGAGGAAGACTCTGTTAAAACATCTTGCTGACCAAGGCTGCCTTAAGACTGGGCTCAGCTAAGAGGTGGTGCTGAAGAAAAGTGACAGCTCAGATGGCCATAACGGGGCAGGACATGACAACATCCCCTCCTCAATGCTTCCCTGAATACTGCAACCAGGAATATCAAGTCCCTTGATTCCTGCTACTTGCAGCTTCCTGAAGTACCACGTATGAAACAGGTGGATCTCTCTGTAAGGGCACGACCGTTTCTTGACTCCCTCAGGGCTCAATGACCTGTGGCCATGCCCTACCTGGACCCCCGCTTTCCTCAGCACCATTAACTTTGCTGGAGGACCAGACTCGCTTGGCCGGCCCTGCACGGGACCTGCAGGCCGCCCTGTCTCACTGGCCCTCCCGTGAAGGAGCAGGCAAGCCCTGAGGCAGCAAGGGGGTTTGGTAACGGCCCCGCGGGGGCGTGGGTCAGCCCCGGCCCTCAGGGGGGTCAGCTACACCCCCTGGTCTGCGAGGGCCCTAGGCCCGGGGAGCTTACCTAGCGCGGTGGGCAGAGGCCGTGACCCGGTCGCTGCACCCAGAAGGGGCGGACGGGGCCGCGGCACGCCACGGCACCTCCATGGGTGCCAGCAGGGTTCCTGCCCCGGCCTCCGGGTAAGGCGGAGACGGGNTTGGGGGAGAGCAAGGGAGCTGAGGCTGTGCGGCTGTGGGGGGGGCTGAGGGGGAAGTTGTGGGGTAGGGGGGCAGAAGGTCGCCCGAGCAATCAACGATAGGACGAGGGGTAATGGCCTCAAGTTGCGCCAAGGGAGGTTTAGATTGGATATTAGGAAAAATTTCTTTACTGAAAGAGTGGTGAGGCATTGGAACAGGCTGACCCGGGAGGTGGTGGAGTCGCCATCCCTGGAGGCGTTCAAAAAACGTCTAGATGTGGTACTTCAAGACGTGGTTTAGCAGGCATGATGGTTTGATGGTTTTGTGGGTTTTTTTGTTGGGTTTTTTTTTGGGTTGATGGTTGGACTAGATGATCTTGGAGGTCTTTTCCAACCTTAACAATTCTATGATTCTATGAAGGGTTGTGGGGAGGTGATGGGGTGTGGGGCTGAGGTGCTGCAGGTTGTAGTGGGGGCTGGCTTGGGCATGGATGGGAGGTTATGGGTGAGAAGGTGAGAATGGGAAGTGTTTTGAGAGGGGAGATCATGAGGTGGGTGGAGGGATTGAGATTGAGGAGTGGCTGGTTTGGAAGATGACTGGAGGTTGTGGTGGGGGAGGAAGATGGGTGGGAGGCTTTGGGGTGAGTAGTTTGGGAATGGGAGATAGATTTGTTTGAGGGGTGGTTGCCTAGTCTGGTGGGCAGGAGACTTGGATGGGGACTGGGAGGTTGGGTTAGGGATGAGTGAAGGTTATAAAGCGGGTTTAGCATAGGCTGAGAGATGGGATGTCTGGCATGGTAGTGGTAACTGCTTGGGGGAAGGTGGTAGTTTCGAGGGATGCCCTGGTTTGGGGATGGCTGTGGTGGCATTTTATGATGTATGTTTGGGATGAGGCAGTGAGGTGGCAGCAAGTTTGCAGGAGAATAGATGCTATTAGGAGATGAATGGGGAGGATTGTGCGCGGGTATTAGTGGATGGGATGGGTTGCTTCGGCGAACAGGCAGGCTGGGGACCCGGGAGGGGATATGAGGCAGTAAGGGCAGTTTCAGGGTGCAGCTGGGAGACAGGAACTGATTTGGAGGAGGTGTTAAAGCATAGCAGATTGCGGGGGG
>VZTL01022932.1:11390-70146 GCA_013400535.1 Scopus umbretta
AAAAAAAAAAATGCAGCCACCAATGTAAACGTATGGATTCTGATGTTAACACATGGCATTTCTCAACTGCAATCAATTACAGCAGACTGCAACTGAAACCTTGTACTCCCCAAAGGCTTCAGATCCAGTGTCTTCCCTTGTCCCCAAAGGCTTCAGTTTTAATGTCTTTTCTTGTCCTATTAGTTGCTCCAAAATAAGGGGAAGGGGTCATGAATGACTGACAGCCAACCCATTTTTATAAACTGTCTCCAAAGTACCAGGTGTAAGAATGGCAACTTAGCCGTGAGGAATATTTAAATTAGCTGTTGTTTATGCTTATGTAAAGTTACTGTTGTTACCAAATTTTCTCCAGTGTTTCCTGGACACACATTCTCAGCTTTCTAGAAATTTAGCTAAGGTTATCAACACCAACAAAGAAAGCAGCGTGAGAAAGAGAAAACCTGAAACAGCAGAGATTATGAAATATAATCTATTTTGTTTCATTTCTGAGAAAGCCATTCACAATAAAACTTAATGCTGAACTCGAACTGTGTGTCATTAAATCTTTCAACAGTAGAGCCCTTTACAGTTTTCAGGACTTCTTACATACAACACAGGCTGCCTGGGGAAGAGAAACCCAACCAGTTTTGACACTTCAGTTGCTGTTTACCGATGTTATTTACTTGCACAGCAGTGAAAAAAAACAACATTCTATTGCAAAAAAAAAAAAATTGGTGACCTGCCAGGACAATCTGAGCACAATCTAAAGACCTGCAGAAGAAAACAGAAAAGTGAAGGACATGAAAATAAGCATTACACAGGCTGAGGGCTATGACTGACAGGTCCAGTACACATGAGCAGTGGAGCAACAGAAGGAACAAGTAGCGCTGGATCTGGGTGGGCATCATATTTTTCACTGAGAAGACACTAACCACCCAACTGAACAAGAAATCCAGGAAGGGATCTGTGATCCGAGAGCAGGCAGAATGAGAAACAAGGAGGTGAGTGGTACATGGAACTCAGAGCCAGGCTGACCAAGGGGTGGCTTCAGGGACTGACACACAAAATTAGGAGCAAGTTAAGAAAAATCTAGTTTAAAGACAAGAGAAATCTTGTACATAAATGGTGCAGAAGAGTTTGGGCTTGCTGAATGAAGTCTACTCTCCTCCAACGCCTGAAATGGGACACCAGGTACCCACATTCCCCCTTGCTTCCATATCCATCAATATTGGTGGAGCTGGCTAGCATGGTTTAGATTTCATTCCGCACTTTTACTTGTCCAGACAGAATAACAACCTGCTATGACTACCTGTTAGCCCAAGGTAGCTCCAAAGTCCTGCTGGTGAGTCATCCAATTATCTGCACTAAAAGGATGGCAACATTACAAAAATAACAGTTAAGAAATGCAGGAAAGTTTCTATCCATTACAGATCTGGCACTCCCCTTCCATTTTATGCTGATAATACACAGTGGTGATTGCACAGCAATACAGCAAACAACACAGAAGATTCCTGCAGGGAAACCCTGCATCAACCTGCGTTTAGAACAGGGACTGAATATTGTATGTAAAGTAATGATGACTTTAGGTTTAAGAGCTACCTCATAATGGCTTCGCATGGATGTAATTGATCCTACGTGCATTCTCTCAATTACCAGGCACCAAATGTTTCCCTTTACAATCTCAATCTAGAGCCCCTAATTTTTACTCAATTACTTGGTAGCAGGCTTATATATATATACATGGCATCTGAATACATACAACCTCTGCTCTTCCACTGCCTGAAAGTCAATAGCAGATACACAAGAAGCAGAAACAAAGGAACCTATGATCACTTGGGCTGATGTCCTGCATAAACCGAGGAGAATTCTACCCAGCAAGAGCTGCTGTAAGTCCAAAGCATCTGACTAAACTAAGCATATTTTTCAGAAAAGCATCCAGTGTGGAGGTCAAGATTTCAACTGATGACAAATCCCCTACGTCATTATATAAGTTCCTTTTAAACTGAACTTCATTACAATTTTGCACTCGGTATTTTAGTATGAACTCATCCAACTTGATTTTTCTTACCAAAGCTCACCAATACCAATGAATACAAAGCCAGAGATGGTGAAAACTAGTGTAGGTGAATGATGTACCGTGCATTATTTTAAATATTTTATTTTCTACTACCAATAGCAAATAGTGCCAAAGGAGCAGTTTACATATGACCCAGCAGACCTTTGGTGAGCACCACAGGCCTGATTCTACTTTTAACTACATGAAAAATTCAAGTTACACAGTAAGACTTTTTTCTTTTTAAAGAGAATTTCTGCTTTATTTCCATATTGCTTGGATATTGAGGTTGAGTGTCCAAGAAAATTTAAAAACCAGCACTTTCATTTTACAGTGTCAGAGCAGGACAATAAACAATTATATATGCTTTAAATAGTCTTTAGAATAAAAAAAAATACATCCTTTTATTCAAACAAAACTCTTACTCGAGGTCAGCCAATTTTGCTCAAAGAGCTTGAAGCTGGCCTACAGGTTTCAAGGGCAGAAGCCTACCGTATTTTACAGAGTTGCTCAAGGGAAATAGTGTCACTTCTCTGCTGATAGCTGAATGGAGAAAGCTGCCACAGAGACATGTGCTAAACAAAAAGGAACAAAAAAAAGGTCTGTTTACACTCTAAGCTCAAGTTAGAAAACAGTAGAAAAACAGGAAGGCACATTCTGAACCTGGTACCCATTTGGTTTCTGTATGCGGTTTCACACTTCTGAGGTAATGGACTGATGTTAAAGCACCATGTGCTTACACCTTGTTGCTCAAGGCACAGTCACACTTGAGGAGCTGTGGAGCACACTGTATAGGCACACAGTGGTTCCTGCACAGTCTCTGCTATAGCAGTGATAAAAATTAGAACTACACCGGTTGGTGGCAACCGTGTGATATGAATGATAGAATATAGCAAAGCTAGAAGTTTCATATAAATGTTTACACACAGACAACAGGAAAAGAAATGGAAAGTGGTGGAAATAAAAAAATACATAAACTCAATGAGAAGCTAGAAGTTGCATGTTTTATGTTCTGCCTTAGCACCCAAATGAATTGTAGTTCATCCAGTGCTCTGCAAACAACACTTTTTTTAAAAAGTGGCCTAAAAGTGGCCCATGTGGCCCAAAGCTACCAGTGGCTCCAGGCTTTTAAATCTTTCCCCAAAAAGCCCAGCAAATTTGGCAGGGGGACAGGAGATTGGGGGTGACTGCTCCACCCAGCTCATCCACTTGTCAAATGACAGTGCTGAAAGTCTGAGATGCCCAGGGTATGATCTTGCTTTCATTTATTCATTTTTACAACAAACAGCACAATAAAATCTCACCCTCTTGGGGATTTCTAGAAGTAGGTGATAATAGCTTCAGAACATATCATTAAAACAAGGATATAATTGAGACAAATACGTTCCGTTAAGCAAAACAATCTTGCCATCAGCTTCACTGGAAACAGGGTTGGGTCTATTAGATGTAAACAGATTGAAGAAGACACCAGGGCACATGGTCTCATTTTTGACTTCCTGTTCCAATTTCTCTTCAGCTCTGCTTTTGAGACATCCTTACTTTGTCTAAAAGAGAGAGAGATCATGAAATTGCAGCTGGGTGCTTATAGATTGCAAAGCAGCTGCCAGCAAGCTTAACTATTGTCCATCTAAAATGGATAACAACAACAGATTGCCATACCCAAAGATCTGCTTGGACAGGGACTCCTAGACCTTTGTAATAGATTCATCAAGGTGATAATTCTTTTGCATACTGTTCTGCAGTGTCCCAGTATTACTATTTGAAAAGGGGATAAAACACTTGACATTTTTATATAAATTAATAAATAGTCAGCATGGTATATATCCACATAGTGAAGAACCAGAACTCTTACACCAATGGACTAAAAATCACCAGTCATGCCAATACACCTATTCATTTTACATGATGGAATGAAGTAACTCCACTGAATTCAAAGGCATTACATTTAAAACTCAGGATTCAAAAGCCTTATCCAAAGCCCAGGAAGTTTCTTCAAATCTTTACAGTTAGTGCTTCAGATGAGCAATTTGGAAAAACTTTGGCCTCCAGCATGTCATGAAGTTTCCTGTCAAAGCTTGAGAACTGTTTTCCTCAGATTAATCCCTTGGAGTTTTCTCTACTACTTCCATAAGCAGGGAAAATACAAGAGTGCTCTAATACACAAATAATCATGATGCAAGAGCACAGACAAAAAAAGCATACAGTCAAGGGAGTAAGCAAGTTTACAGAGCCAACATGTCTTTTCAGAGAGAAATAATAGCCAAATGGGAGACTAAGCAGCAGGGGACAAAACAGATTGCACAGTTTGAAGAAAAACAGGTGGGGTAAAATGAAATTCAGTCCCAAATGTGTCTGGTTCTGAATAATATAGATGAAAACTCTAGACACAGCAGTACATTTTGTACTTGCAGTCAGGTATGCCAAAAGGACATTTGTTTCTCCACACATGTTAAGCCAGTCATTATAATAAGAGATTACTAAGGATCTTCACCCTCATCTTCTAACAGTGCCTGAAACCTAGACCTCTGATGTTTAGAACAGCTATAGAAGTTTTTGTGCATTTCCCCTTCAAACACACAATCTATAAATCTATGGAATAAAAGTGTCTCAGCATCATTTTCCTGCCCAAATCCATACATGGAGACCGAACATAGCTTGCTATTCCTCCAGTTCAGCTGAAGGAAGTCTTTGAATCAGCGTGGGTTAAAACCCACACACATATTTATTCTATGACACAAGCTTCTATAGAAAAGGTTTAGCATCATTGCCTAAGCCTGATTGACATTTTTATTACCCAAATCACTAGGAAGACTTATATTTTCCAGTGTACTGCTTCTGCTAGAGCTGGACTTTTGGGCAATACACCAATTACCCATCAGGAAGTGAAAAAGTAGGAGCACACATTATTTATGTATGTTAGCAGTCCTGTCACAAGTACAAGCAGTGATTTTATGGATATCAAGGGACCATAAACCACCACAAAAAATTCAAGCATACCATGTAACCTAACATATGTAACCCCTACGTTAGCCAGATCTTGCAGCAAAATGTTCTGTTCTGAAATGGTTGCCTTAGTGTAAGTACAACTCAAAATACTGTAAGACAGATAAATGCAACATAGCATTTAAGTATCCTATTGACTTGTTCTACTTCCAATCATTCCAGAGCAGAGCATTCTAACTAAAAGATTACCTCAGCAGGATAAGAAAAAGTGTACAGTATTCAGCATAACACTGCCATTGCAGAGATGTGTCAAGGCCCTGGAAGAGTTGAGAGACAACCTCAGGAAAGTACTTAGGTCGGTGCTTTGAAACTCTAACTTTCAGGATTTGGAGAAAGGCTAGCATATATCCAGGAGTTCAGTACCTAGTAACACAAAACAAAGCATGTAGAATGATGCAGCTTTAGTCCCAGTAAGTGACAGCTGAGGATAAACACAGCTTAAAGAACTATAGCATACTTAAACAACTGCTTAAAATTATACCAGTTCTCAAAGATATTCGCTATGACGAACTCATTGTGTCATCTCAGTGTCAGCTCAATGTCCTGATTTCAGCATAATTCAGAATTCATTTTCTTCCCAGTAGCTGCTATAGTGCTGTGTTTTGAACTTAGTATGAGAACAATGCTGATAACACACTGATGTTTTAGTTGTTGCTGAGTAGTGTTTACATTAGTCAAGGACTTTTTAGCTTCCCATGCTCTGCCAGGTGCACAAGAAGCTGGGAGGGGGCACAGGCAGGACAGCTGATACAAACTGGCCACAGGGCTATTCCATACCACCTGACGTCACGCTCAGTATAGAAACTGGGGGAGTTGGCCAGAGGGCAGCAATCGCTGCTCGGGGACGGGCTGGGCATCGGTCAGAGGGCAGTGAGCAACTGCATTGTGCATCATTTGTTCTGTATATTCTTTTATCATTATTATTATTATTTTCTCTTTCTCTGCTGTCCTCTTAAACTGCCTTTATCTCAACCCATGGGGTTTAGTTTTTTTCAGTTCTCTCCCCCATCCCGCCGGGGTGGGGGGAGGGTAAGCGAGCAGCTGTGTGGTGCTTAGTTGCCGATCGGGGTTAAACCACAACACTGAAAATCCTGAAGAATGCCAATAGTGCCCAGCCTGTAGCTTTCCACCACCTTTCCTTTCCTGCCAAGAAGAAGTGCCATGCGTATTTTCCCAGCTGTGTTATCGTCTGCAACTCCAGCTCCTTGCTGTGTCACCTGCAATCAACACATTAAGCTTCTACCTCTGGCTGTCTCAGTCCCTCTTTAAAAATAATCTCTCTACTTCTTTCAAGGGTGGGGAGTGGGGCAATAGTAGCAGAATAACCTCTAAATCTCAAAGGCTAACCTTTCTTTCCATCTACCCTAGTCTTCCTTGCAACATCCCTTTACTTTTTTCCCCTCAAGATCTCTGTTCTTCAGTTCTTCTCTGCTGATAAAAGCGTGAGGTCCACCACGTCTGGGGCGCTTGCCCAGCAAGAAGAGGCTGAGGAACCCATAAACGCTCAGTCTGGAGAAGAGCTGGCTTTGGGGGAGGCCAACAGGAATTCCCCAGTGCCTGTGGGGAGGTTGCTGAAGGGATGGAGCAATCCCTCCTCCCCCAAGTCAAAATATACTGATCTGTGAAAGTAGTACCTGTAGTTGTGTTAACAAAACAAAACAAAAACAGTGCAAGGAATCTTTAACCCTAAGCCCTCAAAAGCAGCATATTCATCAGTGGAAACAAGTCATTATCTTTTATTAGGTATTAACACCAGTTATTGATGCACTAGGTGGGGTTTAGACTTTCTTCTGTGTTCAAAGTTCCCGATAGCTGTCCAAAAGCAAAGCTGACAGCTGGCTAGACTTTGCAAGCCAATGTCTTGCAACAAAGTCTTTTCAGACTGCCAGAACCATGTCAAAGGCAGGCCATGTCCCTAAATCTTACACCAAGCCAGGTGCCCGAGGTGATAAAACATTCTCCCAAAGACAGCCTGACCTTGGTAGCCGCACAGGTGCAGTTATCAATCAAGGTTTATAAACACAAAGCCAGCCCAGCGTCTTCATCCTGGACAGACAGAATAGAGGCCCTGGTGTTGGATAGGCAGGTGCTGATTGCTTCACCCCCTAGCACCCACTTGCCGGCCAGTCCAGAGCTGGAACTTTGGGTTAAGAGACGAATAGATGCACAAAAATAGGTGCCTGAAGTCATAGTTGCTAAAGGACCGGCAAGGTGACAGATTGTACAGCTGGAGGAAGATCTAGAGAAGAGAAGTGGATCAGGCTGCAGTTGGAATTTAAACGGTGTAGCTAGTAAGAGATGTCATCCATTAAGTACCTGCCTTAATTTCTCCTTTAGAAGAAAAAATCAGAAGTATCGCTCAAGAATTTATACAGAAATGTCAAAGTATGTTGTCTCTGGCTCAGGAAGAGGGAAAAAAGTTGAAAGATCTAACAGCTCTGTATTGACCTCATCTACTTTAAGGCAGGTTTCCCATGGCCTAAACTGGCCTAGGTGATTCCAAATTTTACACTTAAAGTGGGCAGCTACACAAAGAGCCCTGCTAAACATACCATCATTTTTTTAAAGGCAGTTAACCTGAAAAAGTGACTTAGCAGTAGTTTTTTCTTGCATACATTGGATATTCCCTTAAGGAAACAAGGACACTTCCTGATAGGCATTTTAATGGAAAAGCAACAATGAGCTCACACATTGTAAGACACCCAGGAATCTGCAGAGAAAGGAGACAAAGTTTATGAACACACAGTGCACGAAAACTTTCCAAGCCATATTAACAACACAAAACCATAGAGCATCAGGTTTCACTAGTCCTAGCACTCCTAGTTTTACATATTTGAATCTAATCCCCCTCAATGAAACAAGCATAGACATAGTAGAGTACCGACACTAAGACCAAAACAGAGTATCCAAAGCATTCATAGGTGGTAAAAGCACATCCATATAACTAGTCAGAACAAAGGATAAGAGGTTCTCTGGCAGTTTTGGAAAGGAAGACTTATTTTGCATTGGCAGAATTCTAAGGCTGTACACAAATTGAGACATCATTAAAAAAGCCAGAGTAGAAGCAACATTTTTCATTTGCCCCACCTCAAAAAGGGACATTTCAAGAAAGAATATTAAGTTTTGGTAGAGAGTTCTACAAACATTTAAAGAGTAATTAATAGAATAAATACAGATCTGTCTTTTGATATTGCCAGATTTGCTTCTGGTACTGAAAAGCAGTCAAAGCAACATTTTGGGGCCAATATCTACCTATAACCCTGAAGTATATATTTAAAGTATTTTCTCTACTTGAGCACATGTATTTCAAGGCTTCAAAGTCAGTTTTAATGGGATTTTTAATACACTTTCACGTTTTTCTCCATGCCAGTTTGAAGTATTCAGATACTTCATTATTATTATTATTAAATTACTTCAGTCTCCTGTTTTACTGATAGATTTCTTGTGCCTCAGTTTTCCTGAGTAGATTTCCCAGATTTGCAGGCAGAAAGTTTCACAGAGTCAGGAACAGGAGTTAAGTCGCCTGGTTTCCTGTTCAGTGACTTAATGAAGAGGCCATCCTGTCTCTTTTGCACATGTACATTGTATAATTCCTTTGGGGACCAAGGGGAGAGGAGATGTGCGTGCATACACACACCCATATGCATCAAAATGAACTACTCTATGTGGTCATGCAGACCATTTTTTCCATAGGACCCCTGCCAAATATAAACAATTGGCAGAAAATGTACATTAGTATGTGTTCACCCAAATATTCACATCTAAACACTGCACGTCTCACTGGACTTTGCAGCCATTGGATTGACGGATAGTGAGAATAGCACCAAGATTCAAATCATAGTATTTACAGAGCAAATCTTGATCCATCCACAAATGCCCCATTTAATAACTAATTGTCAGGTATACTAAAATAAAAATCAATTTGCAAACTAAAAATAGGACCTGATAGGACAAAAGGAAATGGCCTCAAGTTGCGTCAGGGGAGGTTTAGATTGGCTATTAGGAAAAATTTCTTTACTGAAAGAGCAGTCAAGCATCGGAACAGGCTGCCCAGAGAGGTGGCGGAGTCACCATCCCTGGAGGCGTTCAAAAAACACATACATGCGGCACTTCAGGACATGGTTTAGTAGGCATGGTACTGTTGGGTTGACAGTTGGACTAGATAATCTTAAAGGTCTTCTCCAACCTTAATGATTTTATGATTCTATATTTTTGTCAAAAAGCATTTATTGCAGATAGCTCATCTAGCTTTCATCACAACCAGACTTCACCAAGATAACCTGTTCAGTACAGTACTTTTAAAGGTTTGTTGGTCCTTAAAAATTGGATAGGAACCTAGAGGGCCTACCTATGGAGGTCACGCATTGAGATATTCAACTGCATCATTACATACTAAAACCCTTAACAAATCCGCTTCTTTGTTTGCCTATGGGCTGAATTGTAAGAGGAGGCTAATCAAACTTCTGTAAATCACATGGGTGCTGTTGGAATTTATTAATGTTTATAGCAAGTGATTTGAACATGTATTGTAAAGCTGCTATTCAAGTTTTAAGTATTCAGCAGGTCTAGGTTTGCTCAGAAATTCTTGAGCTCTCATGGAACCTGATCTGAGTTTTGACTGTAAGAAAACTTGAAACCAGTTGAGATTTGCCTGGTCTCATGTTTCACTGAGCATTTAGCATAACTGATAATGATCCTGTCTGATATATGTTCCGTTTCCTTGTGTCTTTTGATTTACTTTATAATGGCTGAGCAACACAAATACGTGACACTGGTTTTGCAAGAGAAATGTGCCCCGAGCAAGTTGCTCTAAGTATCTTACAAATTCACGTGTTTCATGCATCGTAAGCTCCGCTAGTTCAGACATTTCTGATACTTAAAATATAGCTTCGTTAGGAGGCATCTTCAAGTACGGCCATTGTGTTGAGCAAAAAAGCCTACAGAAATATATACCTTGTCCAAAACAGTGATAAAAATTACTTGAGTGCAGTTATGATATGAGTGCAGAGCCTTTCACGTCCTCATTTCACCTGTCTTCCATAAAGGACTTTCATCCCTGAAGAGTCTTGAGGGGTGTGGGGAAACTTTCCAGAGCTCACAGAATTAAGCAGAGTCTCTCTGGAGACCCCAGGCTGGCAGCAGATTCCCATTGAGTCACCGCTTTAGGCTTTCTCACTCAGATGACTGCAAACGATGACATGCCCATAGCATTACAGATGCATTTCTGACTGTCCTGTTACAGATAGGATGCACATTATGTAGCCTACCTCCTCCCATCTAAATCTAGCTCTGTTTAGAGGAGACATTCAGCTGAGCACTCACAGTATCTAAGCAAACTCCAGAGCACAGAATGGGACATTGTCTCTTAACTACATCTATCTAAAACTCTCGCAGTTTCTGATAGTCACATTATCCAAAAGCCATTGAAGTCAAGAAAAATCAGTAAGGGTCCCTTTTACCATATCCATTTAACTAATTTTGCACCTCTTCCTCTCAGGTTCAGCTCAGCAGGTCACATCCAAATCCAGTATCTTACAGAACCTGTGTATGAGGGACTTAATATCCAAATAAACTTTAAATATCTTACCATTTTGAAGAAACTTCAAGTACAAATAATGCCAAGATTTTCCTTCCATATACCCAGTAATTTTGCTAGTATTTTTCTACCAGCTATGAATATCCAAGATGCAAGGCAGAAAAGATACAATATTCTGCACAGTAATTAAGAATGAGCAAACCTCCATACCAAACCTGATGTAACTGACACTTTTTCTCTACAGGGTACCATTCCTTAAGCCATGCTTCCTTAGCCAAGCCTTCTCCTACTAGGAGAATCCATCTTCCAGAAAGCCATAAAACTGCAACCTCACAGCACACTTCCAGTCAAACACCCCTCTCTTCCTCCAAAGCCTAATTCCTACCACCATTTTTGTGGCAAGTAGTCTTTTATATCTTCCTTTATAAGGTCAGGTCTCCTCACAAGTCTCCATACAATAGCACCTTCCTAAAAACTTCACCCACATGATGATGATTCCTTCTCCTCCTTATATGACCTTCCCCTGACTGTTTTTATTCCCTACTGCTGTGCTCCTTCCTGCACTCTATTGTCTACCTTCTACCCTTTCCCTGCCTTGTGTGTTGGTTTTTTTTTAACCCCCACCCAATCAGGACAATTTGCCTGTACACAGAATTTATTCTTTTTTCATTAGATATTTCTTTGCTTGTGTGATTTATTCCTCCTCTCACCTCTAACATTACCAAAGTCCCCAAAGACATGCAAAAGTGCTCTTGAAAAAGTTAATAGGAATAACCTGATTTGTACTTCTTCCAAAACAAGGTTGATGTAAAGTGGTTGTTGCCATCTGCCATCAAGTAAAGGGAAAACTCCACTGCCTCTGAAGCAGCTGAACATAATGAGGAAATATTAAGGATTATTAATGAAAAAAAGCTGTGAACTGCTACAGCTTAGCTATTCCTTTGCAGTGCATTAGCCTTTCCTGCAACACCAGCAGAAATTTCAAGATTTCTGAAGGGGTGGGCAGACATAAAGGCAAATATGAACTAGGGCCTTTTGATTCCAGCCCCCTACTAAAATTAGGGACTCAAGACACCTCGAAGTTGCCCAATTCTCCACAAAGTTCAATAATTCACCTCTAACAAAATCTTTACCCTTTTTGGTGTGTCAGTTTGGGGTACCTGAAACAGAAAAATAAAATCCACTGGTCACTTTAAAATCTTTATCCTATAATGACCTGAGATGAGAAATTACTTGCTTGGGTCCCTAATCTGCAGCCTCTGAAAAACTGAGGTCTTGCCTTTGAACTCCCTAATAACCACACCAGCTGTAGTTGAGATGATTCATAGATTTTACAACCATGAAGATAATTCAATCTGTTTGAGTAACACAACACTTAAAAGTCTTACATAGTAGTTCATGCAGCACCACAGAACACAAACCACGCTCTAATTTTACTATTTCGAAAACAAAAAATTATCAAGTGACTAAAACTGAAGGAAATAAATTGAAGTTATAAGGCACACTCACGTAGAATTGTCTTTAAACAGAATGTCCCTTGGCAATGGCTGAATTCCAGCATGGGGGTTCCTTAAAGAGTATTTTTAAAAGTCATCTGACTCGGAATTATCATCTTTTCCTAATCTCAGATTCTAGCCTGCAAACAGTCATGCTGGGGAAGGACAAACAGTTTAAGTTTATGCACTCCCCAGAGTGTATGATCTTGGTAGGGCAGCTGTGTTGCAGTAAGCAGGCTGCTCTATTATATATCACAGATTGCTCCTGATCTGTGCAAGTCCTGTCACGGGAAAAAAACAGTCAAGCAAGAGAGGAAGAATGTAGAGCTTTCAGCAGAGGGAGGTATTGACACAGCATATAACTCCAGGGGAGGGGATCTGAGACTGACTGTTTCAGTGCTTGGCTACAGTTAGAGGCAATATATCCCTCCTCCGGGGCAGTGTTGGCTGCTTTTTGGTTGGGTTTTTTGTTGGTTTTTTGGTTTGGTTTTTTTCTGAAAAAAAAAAGGGAATAGCCTGCCCTTAAACAGCTTTGCTGATGTTGTTTTACTTTTTGCAGATGTTGAGTTGCATTCTGTTGTCAGTGGAAAAAAAAAAAATGAGAGGGTGAGGGGAAAGGAAATACAGACATAAATTTAAAGAGAGAAGCCTTTGGTCAAAAAATAGCCACAGCAGATAGTGTAACTAAAACCTGCCTAGTGCCTACGCTGTCAGCACAGCGCACAGGGCAAAGTTACATAATATTTTCCACATTTATTTCAGGCAGGGCAGCCTGCCAGCTTGATAGATTTCTAGAAAGGATGGGAGAGAGAGAGTGGTTTGATTCACAGACTGCTGCATTTACAGCTCACCCCCCAGCCACTGCCTTCCCCTCTTTGGGCGTTTACCTTTACAGTTTGCCAGACAGCAGTGTGAGCATAACCCTGATATAGAAAGTAAGTCACTCTTCAGACTGTCTAAAGCACTACAGCTGCACAACTTAGCTTTGGTTTTCTTGTTTTGAGGGTGCTAACATGCACTGATTTGCTGAAAGCTCAGTCGTTGTCAAAGACCAGAAATTAGCAGCAGGAGAAGCGCCTCGACAAAAAGATGAGGAAAGAGGGGAGCTTCAGCTTCTGATCCTTCACTGTCCTCACCCTCAGCTACAGAGTCCAAAAGTGGAGTCTTTAGAAAGAGACGGTTTCTGCAAAACTATTGAAACAAAAGTTAATCCATGATCAGTTAAGGTTTGAAGTGGGCGTGAATCTCCAAAACAGACCTGAATTTTCTCAGAAGGCAGGGCTGCTCTGACCAAATGCCTGGATGAAACCAGCTACCTAGTTGCCTGTGAGAAACTGCTAGGAAAGGTATAATTATATGAAAAACATTTGTCAAGTACAGTCATTCAAATGACTAAATGAACAGTTCTGTGTTATGTGTGATAGGACAATCCACAAAGCAAAGCATAGGCCTGCATATTTCCTGCATTTATTCTACATTTTCTTTACATGTGACAGGTTCTCCGCTGGGACTTCTCAAATACCTCATTAAGATTTTACTATTGCTGGCAAGCAATAACATTGCAGCTTCCCATTAAAGATAGACAGGAAAAATTACTAGGAAAAATGACAAACAAAAAAGTCTGTTTCCTATGTCCAGCTTGCATGAAGAGAAAAAGGGGGTGAAAGGGAAAAACTAGAACACTGATATCACTGTCATAAACCCACTATGTTGTCCATAAACCAGATCACAGAAAACAGAGATTAAGACTATCCTTTCCTCTCCCAACCGTAATGCATGCAGAGCACCATATATGACTCTGTAGGGATATTTGAATGGGAATGAATGGAAAAATGAGCTGGGCCAGTTCTCACCAAACTGAAATGTACCTACACAGCATAAAAGTTGCTAATACGTTTATGAAGAATATTAGTGCCAGTATCATTAAATCAAACTATCTCTCCAGAGCAAGCTGCTCTGACCATGTTTGTTAAGCAAAGAAAACAAAAGGATGCCAGCTAAATGCCAACATGTCATAATTTTAACCTGCAAAGAAGAGATGTTTCCAGACCAGCAAGGAGATAAAACAAAAGCACAGTTTATGAAACAATGCAATGATGTCAAGTGAGGTGTAATATTTCCTCCTGCTAGTAACATTGTGTGCTTTGAGAGTAATGCCTTTGAGCCCGAAAACAAACCTTCCTTTCAATATTGGTCTCATCAGTAGTTTACAAGTGGAGTTTACTGGCTTTGGTTATAATCACCTCCCCCTAAAATGTAGGGGACAGAACACCTTTAAAGATAATTCTTGTTTCTTATGACCATGCTTAAAAGGAATCCCTCAATTTCTTTTCTATCTTGGATGACATTTTATCATTTCCATGTTTTTTTCAGTCCAAACTTGGAGAGTCTGCATGTTGGTGAAATCTAGAAATTTATCCAGAGAGAACTCAATATCCTCTTCTTTCCCCCTGCAAAGGAGCCTAATTTTAATAAATGGAAATAAATAGTATTGAAGTTACAGGATCAATTGTGAGCTAATAAAAAAAAAGAAATCCTAGTATTTGGAAAAGGATAACCTATTCACAAGCTGATAAAACAGAATAAATTGTCTCTAACACAATAAGCAATGAGATTGTGTAGCATTATCCAACTGTAACAGTTTTTTCCACAAAGTTATATTGCCATTCATTGAGTTTTCTGAACATTTAAGGATCGAAAAATGAAGAGTGACAAGAAGGGAAAATAGAAGCGGAGTCAGAAGTTTGCTGGGGGGGAAGAACACAAAATCAGAAAAAAATGGGAAAATGGAAATCGGGATGTTTGAGGAGAGCTGAGTCAGACACCAAAGAACAGAGAGTGACTAGGACAATAGGCTGGGACACAAAGATGCTGGTTCAGTTCCAGACTCAGCCACAAACTCTGCAGCAAGTTGTATGATTTACTTGGAGCCTCAACAAGCTAGTGGTGAAAGGAAACAAAAACCTTCCACCTCAGGGAAGGACTAGCTATGACTATGATGCACAAAGTGTGTGTATGGCCACCACGCTATGAGGTATGCCAGGGACATACCCCGTTTGGCTCCAGACAATAGCTGAGGGACAAGATGCAGTATCAGTGTGGTTCCGCACCAAAGTCGGCCAGCTCTCCTCAGCACCAGTGTTACCACCCCAATACGAAATTATTGCCAGACAGGAATATGCACTCCAGTTTCAAGGCAAAGTTTGGGGTCACTATGTTGTAGCTTCCTAAACACCCACAGTAAAGTTTGCCAAAGCTCAGGTTTTTTTACTTCTGCTGCAGAAGCACATTAATTGTGGTCCTCTTTCTGGGACTTGAGCTAATATATCTGCCCTGTGATATACACTACCATGTAGAATTAAAGCCACATAATGAACCATTCAGCTCAAAGGAGTTTAAAAGTAGAATATACACCGTATTATCTCTCAAAGGGAGAAGAATTTATCACCCCTGTTCCTGAGGCACTAGTAAATACGTTGCACATTGTAAATGCACACTTTCTATTGCTTTTGGCAGTATCTAAACAAAAATTATTTAGAATGCAATTTCCCTGTTGATATGCCAGTCCTTTGGAGTTCACATTCCTTGCTCTTCAGAAAAGGAAAATCAAAAGCTGTAGGTAGATGGTAGGACGCAGGAGGGCACCGCAGTTCCCAGGGGAGGGCATGTCCTTTCACCACATCCTGACCACGTCCTTGGGTAGGACCAGCCTGAGGACTGCTTTCCTCACCTGTCATACGCTCCTACCTGGCTGACCTCAGGAGGGAGCTGTATGATGAGAGCCTTGGTGTTAAACAGGCCCTGGGCTGGACAAGGGGAACTGGGACCCGCTGAGCTGCAGCCAGTGTACTTCACTACTGCCCCTTTCACTGCCACAGCCTTAATGCTGGGACACTGGGTACAGCACTTGGTTTTGACATGGCTGGAAAATGTCATTTGCATTTACTACAATTATTAATGTAGGGGTTTCTATTTTAACTACAGAAGTATTCTGTTGCCCATAAAGCCATTACAAACTTTGATTACATTCTAAACTTGAGGAAACTACTTAAATATTCCTAGGCAGTCTCTTTCTTTTGGTTGAGAATGAACTTGGGTCTTCCCAATGGTGTGGGAAAACTCTTTTAAAATATATGCCTTGTTATTGAGGCTGGTTTTCCATTATATATTTATTTTTATTACAAGGCAGTATTTCTGCATTAAGATTTACTATTTACACAATGCTATAAGGCACTTCAAAAACTATAAAGCAGAGTAGCCCCCAAAGCTCATTGACACAGTGCTGCAAGGTGACAAGGGCCCTGAATTTCCACTGAAACTATTGTGTAATGGGAGTCCTCATCACCATGTAGGAAATGAAGGATACACATACTCGTTTAAATATACTGTGTTATATTGCTATAGGAGGTAATTTCATCTAGGCCAGCCAAAAGAATAGCTTAGAAAGCGATATGAAAAGTTGTAACTCAGGAGGCAATAGGGATTGTTTACAGCCAGGGCAAATTTGCCTTAGACGTAACCAAGATGCCAGCAGCTTTGTTACCTCCATGTTTAGCAGAGGGCTGTTAGTACAGCTCCACCACTGCAAAGGAGGTTGAGGAGAAGATCTCTACTGTACAGTTAATTGCAGCGCAAAACTCAAAACCAGAGTGCTTAACATCTTTAGTGCACAGTCATAATGAGCTCACAAAGTAGTATCTGTCAAAATCATTCAACAGTGGTATTCTCCAGGTAAGACAAGTGTTATCTATTAACAATGATATCATACAACTAATTTCCACCAGAACTCCACCAGAAGAAGAAAGTAGAAAAAAAGTCTTTTCTGCAATCAATAATGGTATGATCCGAGAAGACACATAATGCATAATCAAGTTATTCCTGCAGCATTATCATAAACCCAAAAAATATGTACTGTAAGACTGCAGAAAACTGCCTTTGTCAAGATGCCTCTCTGGTCTTAAATTCCTAAGCAAATGTGCTTTCACATCTACCTCTGTGCTAAGGGTTAAGGGGTAAGGTGAGAAGGTTGGTTCCTAGAGCAACGTGAAAGTCGGATTCCTCATGACGTTGGAGTTTGGTGTAAGCTGATCCTCTTCACAACTGGTCATAGCACACTGTTACAGCAGTCCAAGAGAAGGCAATGACTGGCCTTTATGTGGTTTCACAGCATTACCAGACTAGCAAGAATTACAGAGCTTTCCACTGCCCAGTGCCTCTTAGAGTATACGACCTGGGCCTTCCTCCTTCTGGGCCTAAAGGAACAGGTCTTCTCCCAAAGGGTGTGCAGGCACTGGCACCATCTCACAGAGCAGTCTGGATACCCTATGGAAAAGATGTTGTATATATGTAGCTCTTCAATACACACAGAGCATTTCAAGAAAGGGAGATAGCAATGACAAAACAAGAAAGTTCCATTCTATCCTTATTCAAGCACAGTCTAGCCTCAGCCTGACTTAAAATCTTACACTTTTTCTTTAGTTAGGGTTCTCTGTACAGAATGGACTAATATGCCAAAAAAACAGAAGAGACAAATGTGGTAGGGAAAACAACCGACAATGGCATAGAAGTATGTGTAAATTAAGACATAAATCTCACTTCAGCTTTGCACCTTCCCGCTAAGTATAACCCAATTACACTCCCTTCTCCTGGCACATGCTGAAGGGTTTCATACATTAGAAGTATATCAAATTGCTTTTTCATCTACAATCAATTTTCATTTTCTCTTTGACAGTGACAAAACTCCATCTGGAGAAAGCACTTTAAAAAATCTACTTATATATACTTTGCTTCTCTCTATTAATTTTAAAAGGTTGTCTTTAATTGCTTGTCATTTGTTTGCATTGTGCATGTGTAGATCTAAATTCTGATAGTATATGATGAAATGCAAAGGAAATAAAAGAACTTCCACTTCTCAAATGATATCTTAATTACAGTAACACCTACATCTGGATATTTGGAGTATAAACTAGACCTAACTTGCAGTCCAGAACTGGGGACTCTGTAGAAATGTGGCTAGATTCCTGTTGTATCAAAGAGAAAATCATTTTTCCAATGTGTCAGAAGATCAGAAAGTTGTAGTTAGTTTTTTTCACTCAATTGTTCTACTATACATTTGAGATTTAAAAGGCACATATGGCAGACACACAGACACACATAAGACACACAGTTAGGGGCTACAAATTAAACACAGATATTAGATTCTCCTATCACTTACAGTTTGCAAATTAATTCAACCTTACTAGGAAAAGAGCTTTGTAACAAACCAACGTAACCACTAAAACTGAAAGGAGATTGAAACCCACAACATCCAGAGGATGTTACAGCCAGCATTAGAAGATATCAGAAGAAAGTACTGAAGAAACAGGTCCTCCGCTCTGCAACTTATGAGCACCTACTGCCTAGACCAATACAACCTCAGGCAGCTGAGGAGGTCTTCTGACTGCACAGTTCATCAGCAGGTTCAGTGGGTAGCAATAACCGTATGGTAGCAACAGGTCCTGGGTACCATCCAGAAATAAATGAAAGTACAGAACCCAACCAGACTCTTATTCCTCTTCTTGGTTCTGCAAAATTGAGATACAACCCTGTAGATGACTTTTGTGGTTCTTCCCACTTAGGGGCTCTCAGATTCCTTGGGAACATGAAAGCACATGTGCATTTTTTGAGAGGAAGAGAAAAAAACCAAACCAGCCAAGAAGAGAGAGACAGAAACTACCCACATACTTACATTTAAAAAGAGTCTCCAAAACCTAGCAAGCACTTGCTAGGAGTAGCTAAGCAGGACAGGCCTGGTCAAAACTCTTCTTTACAATGCAGTTTTCACCACCTAAACACCCTAAATTACCTCTGCTTGGATTTAGTGGCAAGTGACCCTTTTCCAGACTGCTCAGTCTGCAGAAAGCTGTCACAAAATGTGCCCTCTGGATTTAGAGCTACATGTGCAAAATGAGCTCTGTGACCTTCTGCCTTTGGGGACCCTGTGAAGTAAGCACTACATCACAGCCCTGCATACCCTGAGGCCAAACTACAACATCACCTTTGTTAAACCTGTTTGTTCCAATTTGTCAAAGATTTACATTTCACAGATGGGCAACCCAAAGCAAAACTGGACCTTTAGGTACAGCCCTTTAACATGTGGCAGCCGAGTCCCATTCCTGAACCAAAACATATTCCCAGGGTGATGCATTCACTCCAGAGAACATCTTGCTATAAGTAGTGAAATACCATGTTAGGCACATCTACAGTCACTGAGATAACACTGCTCACACCTCTTTTTCCACAAAGAGAAACAGCCATCCCTCTTCTGATTCCATGTAGTACAAGACATATTACCTATTGCCTAATCATGGAAGTTGTGATTTTCTAAATTGTACAGAGAGAAACCTTAGCTTGGCAAACTATTTAAATCCCCATCATTTGTGATTATTGTAGATGGTGGGGACTGAAATCCTGCAGAAGGCACAACTCCTGAATGCAAACCAGAAAGAAAAGAAGTAAATACATATCTGCTAGAGAATCATCATTGCCTGCACCAGGATGTCTGAGAACCTGGTGCAGTGGATCATACCTCTAAGGAAATGGTCACTACTTACTGAAGATCTGAACAAAATAAATGTACTTATGGTTTGTATGCACCAAATTCAGAGGCATCAATGAAGCAATGAGAGAGGCTCACTGTGCAGCATGCAGCAAGTGTGCCACAGAGATCAAACCTCAGGTGCTACTGGAACATATTGTGCTCTTCAGCCTCTCATCACCTGCTGCTATTGGCTGACTCTAGGTATCGGATGGAAATATCACACCGCAGCTCACCCAAAACTGCACCCACTCCTTCACGGCAACAGACATTTATGACTTGCAGTTTGCGTCATTTATGCCCCCTAACAACAGGAGCCTGCAAACCTGCCTGTATTTGCAAAGTAACCAAACTGCCTTATCTAGAAGTTCATGCTTTCTTGTGGTCCTTTTAAGAAAATCTTTATTCTGGCATCTTTTTTAAAAAAGGTGCTTGATTTCACAGTGACGACAATATTCTTTTAAGAGACATTTTGTTCATAAAATCCTGCTTTAAAAAATCTTTTTGCTGAAAGAACTGGCAACAGTAGGACAGTATTATCCTCAGCATAAATACACTTTACAAGTGTAATTTGTAAAGCCTGGCTTTATAGAAACAACATGAACGAGGTAAGTCCTCCCTAGCTTGATGCCTGCAACGCTCACCCACTAAAGAGGGAACCTGTGCTCCAGTTTCTATGTTGACAGGATTTATGTTTGCTGTGGAAGGGACTAGGACCTAGATCTTGCTTCTCCCTATTGTTATGCAATATTAATTAAGAGGAAGTTGCTAGATGAATAAAGTGGCAGAGGCAGCATGCAGAAGTCACCTCCAAAAATAGTTTCAGGGTCACTTTTACACAGCATTCACTGGGGAGGATCCTTCTGAGAAATGGAGCTATGTGTTAATATTGTCTCTACACACCAGATTTTCACAGTTACATAGGAAGCTACTACTGAAAATTTTACATTTACTATCAGAACTGAGATACAGACTTTTTGAAAATCCACCTATAGTAATGGGAGCTGATTACCTAAAATCTTGTAAATTGTTCTTGATGCCCACATTTTCATGGGAAATAAAGGCAGATACCTGATGGCGGGGAAGAGATTTGAGCTGAATCAGTTTGTTGCAGATAGTTCAGGCATGAACTTGGTTGCTAACCAGCTTTCACACAGCACCTTTCCATGTACTCTGCGTACATCAAATAAATAAGGATCATGCAGTGTTAGGAGTGGTTTGAGTTCTAAAAAAATAGAATATCAAAGCTGTACAGAATCAATTACTACCATAGATTCAAGTAGAGACAAACTGTATTTCCAATGGAAAGGAATATATGTTTTAAAACCTTAAATATTTCTCTTACAACAGCTTTACATACAGAATAGTATTTTGAATATGCTAGATTTACTGAAATATTTTGTGTCACAGTTCCCATTAGCAATTACTTCAATCTCGCTTTCCACTGGTAGAATATGTTGTCTTTCCTAATACTTCAGATTTGTAAGATAACAACCTGATTTCTACTACTAGTCCAGATGTTCCTCCAGGCACTGGAATTCAGCAACGCAGACAGATTCAGAAAAAAATGGCTACTGACTGAGGCCTTACGAAGTTTGCAACATTAGAAAGAGCTCCAAGGGACACCAATGTGAGCAGTGTGCAATATAGGCATATAAGGTACAAAATATGTTTTCATATCACTGGATGACAGGATATACACACTGACACCCAAACTATTCTGGATGTAAGCTATTTCCAGTACTAGTGGGAATTATGGACAGCCGAGCTTCTTGGTCAGTGGAGCACCAGTGAAGCTTGTGTGTGTTTTGCCTCAGAGCACCAGCAGATCACAGACCCCACCACCTTCTGGAAAGCTTTGACTGATCAGCTGCCACAGCCATGGTCAGCCCTTGACCTGCCACTGTCCCCCACTTCTATGTGGAGAGCTGTGCAAGACACAGGGGTGGGGGGCAGAGCTCTGGTTCCTCAGCCATTCAGAGAAAGCCAGCCCTGCGGTGACACAATCATTCCCAAACTCAGATAAGCCTTTCCATTCTTTCCCTTGTGCAAGAATGGGAAACCAAGCAGGTTCCTTGCACCTTTGCCTGCCCATCCAGTGCAGTGGCCTCACATACTGCTGAGCACACTTATCAAATGCCTCTGCAGTGTGTTTTGTGGAGCGATCCATTCATTCACAGTACAGACTAAAGCTATAAATACACAATGCCATAAAAGGCTTGTGTGTAGGCCTTCCTCCTGGAAAGAAAACATATTTTGAAGATGGTTTGGCTGATAAAAGTTTGGCAATTTTGTCTGCAACTCTAAACAAACCACTGTTTGCTAAACCTACAGAATAGCAAGGTGGTAGTCCTTTGGAAGATACCAGGAATTACCCTTGATAAATGAGGAACAAAAAGCAGATGCAATTTAAAAAATCTTTTCATCCAAGACATAAGTGTGCAGTCTAAAAGTATCCAATAGATTTGATAGATAAGGCTGTGATCTGCAGCAGGCAACACCTTGCAGCACTTTATAGGTTGCTTCTAGGCTTTCTGAAAGCACCATCTATCAGGAGGATACATTTATATATCCCAATCTAACAGCTTCATGTAATAACCTTCATGTAAAAGCTTTCTGCAGCTCTTTCATACAAAATTTGAAGAAAAAATATGGAATGGCAATGGTATGCAGGACTAATATTTAATATTTTGATAATATACCATTCTGCTTGTAAACCTATTCCTTCATTTACCTGTGTGCTATGAAAATGAACTTGTAGTATTCATATAACTCCTTGAGGTGCTGAATATCTCCAGTGAAATGTTTGGTATTGTGGTGGGCATAACTTGAGGTGTTCAGTAATTATCATGATCCAACTTCCCCCTCTCTCCCATGCAGATCCTTATTTAGGATAACGGTTTACTAACTACAGGGATCTGTTTCTGGTATATAGCTACTTTTTTGATCTTTTTTAACACAAGTATTTAAAGTACTTGTCTTGTACCATGCAATCTGAATGCCTGCCAGTAGTTCACTAAGAAATTTGCCTAGCATACAACTTTTCTTTTGTCCCCTGAAGTAAAAAGATGCATGTGTTAGAATGCCCTGCCTGCAGGTCTGGGAGGACATCTCCAAGCCTGTGTGTGAAGGCAGCTTGTTGGGCTATTAGAGAAGTCAAAGCAGAAGCAGCCTGTTTTCCACTGAGACTGAAAGTAAGCGAGCTCTGTCACAGGCAAGCATGCCCTGTGGATGTCTGGTCAGGAGCTTTGGAGTGACCTCCAGGAAAGCTCTGTCTCGCCCTCCACAAAGAGAAACTTGCAGTATCTGAGGGGGTTGAACTGCAACCACCATTGTCACCCCACAACTTCAGTCAGTCTTCCAGATACTGGGCTCTGGCCATAGTAGAGAAGCTCCAGACAGGCAGACAGACCCCCAGCTGCCTTGCTGGGATTGCTTGCCAAGTAGTGGATAAGCTAAATCTTCTGTAGTGTGGCTGAAACCCAAACTAAGTTATGGGGAATTTGCGTTTCTTTCCTTTTCTCTCATGCTGCAGCAAAAGTTGTCAAATGCTCAGGATTTATATGCAAATAGCCCTGGTTGTTCTCTGGTTGCAGAGGAGAAGCAACCGGAGTAAGGGCTGCATAACTGGAGCTCATCGCCCCTTTTATCAAACACAGCTCAGGCATGCTGATGGTTAGATACACATCAGACTTTCAAACTGTGGTTTACATAGCTGCTAAAACTCACTAAAACAGCACACACAAATTTCCTTCTCTTCTGTCAAATCAAGAGCCCCTGACAAGAATCAGTGTTAATCCTAGGTTGCGAGATGGTTTTTATCCCTCCCAGAGACAGTTTATACTGCAGTCCAGCACTGTGTGAGCCTCAGAGGCCTCTTATGTAACGTATCTCTTTCACAGGGCGGCGCGTATTTCGCTTAGGCTTGCAGTGTGCATTGAAAACCCTGTCAGACTGGGACCCACAGAAGATACTGAAGCAAAAAAATATGGAATATAGCTTTTCCTTTGGAAAGAAAAGCTGCATGCCAGGCAGGAAGACTTCCTGCATGAGGAGATGGAAGATGGGGTGTTCCACATGTTCACACATGCCTCTCTGGCAACACCACAGCAGCTACTTCATATAGCGGAAAACAGTCCACCCTTATTTATTTCCTACGGACCTGATAACTGCTAGAGACCCTCTAATACAGCTATTATGTGTTTTATCACAATGCAAAATACAGTATAGAATCAGAGCTGATCAAGCCCAGAGCACAGTTACAACATCTCCTAGACTTCGGAAAGGTTTCTGTCTGTAGGTATGCTCAGAGCTATCACCACAGTGAATTAGCCTCTAGATCAAGTATAAATGAGGATAAGTGTATATGAGAATCCATTTGGTTTCTTGCTGCTGGAGCTATGCTCCACCAGCATTGCTTTCTTGTTCCAGCGGTCTGGAGACATAACACACTTGTCACTTGAAAACGATTCCCCCATAGTATTTTCCTTGTATTTTTGCACAGAGGCCACCGTTTCTTACAGCCTTGGAAAAGAAATTCCTACAGCACAAAACCTCTCAGGATCATTGTTAGATCCCATGCAAAGGTAGCAACTGCATGTTGCTAAATTAGGAGTAGCTATATGCGCTTGTGCCAACAGCATAGATGGGGGAAGGGAATGGGGAGACTCTCCAGAGCAGCTGAGTTTGGACATAGCAGTGAATACAGAGCCTTCAGTGCTGACTCACTTTTTCCATTTTTAAAATAAAAACATTAGCAAAGATATTTTTAAGTGGTTACTGTGCTTTTCTGCTGCAAGCAAAGCCTTTTCATAAGTTTTAACTATCCTCACCCCCCTCAGCAGTAACATACTTTAGTAATCACTCCTCTTTTATTAAATCCTTTTAGCCATAAAGCCTGAGATAGTTTTAAATGGAGCAGTCTTTAGTCCATAACTTATTGGTTTCTAAGGGAAAACTATTGTCCAGAGAAAGCGTAGGAGCCTGGGAGCCAGGATCCCTTGGCTCTACCCTTCACGTTTCTGCTGACATGCTGCATTATGGAAAAATGAAACAGAGTCCTGGTTGCGCAAATGAGGGCCTGAGCTGTACAAGCAGATTTCTGTGCTCATTGAAGTTGACAGAGGCTCAGAAGGTCAGCCATACCGATCAAGATTCTTCAAATGTAGCAGGTTTACTTATGCTACATTCCCCACTTTCAAGCGTCAATAACAGCAGCAGTTGCAAAAATCTTGAGTCAAATCACATTTTAAATTCACTCCAGGAAAAAGAAAAAAAAATACTCCAGCATATCCAGAAGGACAAGCATATGACAGGATAACACCATCAGATTTGGGCTGCTGAGGTGTGGAGTACTCTCCAGCTAAACTAAGAGGATTTCAGCAGCAGTACTCAGAAACTCACAGGTCAAGCCCTCAGGAACACAGCAAACCTGAAGATTAAGCAGCAATGAACCGCATCTGTGATCTACAGTCTCACATGAAGTGGAACCCAGCGAGTACAAGAGAGGTTGAGTGGCATCTTTTCTGACATTTGGGGCAAAGAGCAATTTTTCACGTGCTCCACCACTGACAAGTGGTGCCTAATTCAGCAGCTAAAGAAGGTTCAGTTTTCTGAAAGCGTTCAGTACTCAAAAGCTTACAGCCAGACACTTAGGTTCTGTCTTTTTTAGAAGGTACACTAAAGATTTTGAAAGTTTGTCACATTTCCTAGGATAAAAGTGGGACTAAAAATCTTTTGAAACTTGCCTTTTAGTTATGTGGTTGTAGGCTCAGATTTAGCATTTTCCCTTGAAAATAACTGCAAGTACAAAGCAACAGCCTTAAAAAGAGAAACAAAATTTAAAAAAAATAAAAAAAGGTCCTACTTAAAGTTCAACTTAGGAAGTCCCCACTTGGAAATCCCCATGATTTTATGTCCATGATAACAATTTTGGTAAAGCTCTCTTTAATTAGACGGTATCAAGAAAGCTCACCAATTAGAACAAGTATTCCTCCTGTACTCTTGAAATTACCAGCACTATCCAGCTGATTTTGAGATTTCTCTTGCTCTCTCTTTCCCCCTCTTCACTTGTGTATTTGTCTCTGTATTCTTCAGAATCATATTTTTTGGTAATTTGAGAAATTCTCAGCTATTGTTTTAAAGAATATCCATTTCACGGAGGGGAAGTCTATTTTTCCCATTCCTCTCTTCCCTTCCACCCCCACCCCTCCAATTGTGCATTCCTTTACACAAACAGATCCTGGAGTTCATTGCACGGCAGTCTGTCTCTCTCTATTTCCCCCACAGTTCCCACAAGAATATTGTATTCCTGTTTCCCATCCTGTCCCAGACTGTCTCTGTGGTTGCCATGTACTGTTTAACAGTTGCCACATTCCACCTAAAAAGTGGAAGAATTTCTCAAAACACTCAGCAAGTGATTTCAGTTTGCTCAATACTCCCAGACCTTCCTTCCCATGTGACTGGTTTACAAATGCATTACATGTCATTTTGTGATCCTTAGAATGATTAAGGTGCAGAAAACGTGTACTTTCTTAAGCTCACTCACCCATCATGTGGCTAAAGGCTCAAGTCCCCCCTGGGTGTAATCTGGCAGAAATTCAGGCACAAAATGTAAAAATGAGAAGAAAAATCCAGATTTGGGATTAGTTTCTGTCAGGAGAGAAAAGAAATGGTTAAAAAAATTCAGAGCACATAAATTCAGACTATCAGACGCATGAAACTGCACTTTCCCAAAGGATTTAACTCTGTCCCAGCATTCTAGATTTCCACCCTTGAAGTAAACACGTAACAACAGCTAGGACTCGGTTCCCAGAAAATGGTGCATCCCCTCTCCAAAACTCACGTCTACTCAGCTTCATAGCTGTTAAGATCAGCTCACCTAGTCAAAGGATGCATAGACAAGCACGATGTTCCTCTCTGCTTTCAGCATGCCAGAGAGCCTAAGCATAACACTGAAGGCTGTATCCTCAGCTGCTAGGTCCTGAGTGGGGCAGCTCCATTGACTTGGGAATAGCTGTGCCAAACTAGCTGAGGATTTGGGCCCAAGCATGCACAGGAAATGAGGCTGTATAGGCAGAGCAGACAGAAAATCACTTCATTCCTGGCACACCAGTGGATGAGTGCCCTGTAGATGGGAGGGAGAAAGGGAGATGTTTCCCTTCCATCTCTCTGCTTTTATAAAGCTTTCCCTAGACCCTTTGAGAGACGATGTCTTCACAGTGTTTGCAGGAAGCTCAGACCTTTGTCTGACAGCTGCAGAAGCAGAGAGTCCAAAGGATTATTTTTTTTTATCTCTCTCAGTACTGATTCAGCAACAGTAATGGCATGGCAGACACAGCTGTCTTACTTGGGTTCAAAGCCAGTATCTTTTCCTTTTTTCCAAACACACACACACATACTCACTGTATCTTTTGATAACAGAGAGGCTGACATCATCTCCTACCCGGTTGTATTTCCCTCCCTGTTTCAAGACCATAGAGGTACAAAACAAACACACTATGTGAACCATTGTTGAGGAGGGGGAAGCAAGGGTTCAGATATACCCCAAGTTGCCAAACACCTTTTAGATCTTAAAGGTTTTAATTCACAGTAGTCACTATTTGGAGAATTTTCTTAGCACATCGATAAATCCACATTTCCTTTTTACACATGGAGAATTACAATTAATACTACTGCTATGAAGCTCTGATGAGTCCTTGCAGAAAAAAAGTATATTTCTGAGACAAATTAACTGAGCCTCTGTTTTATGATTAATTGTACAAAAGCCACTTCAACTGCACACCTCTACACTTCTATATGTGAAGTGAAGCAACAGCAAGAGAAGAGTGTCTGTAGCATGAGCATGGACACATTTTAAGAAATTAATCTGTGTGGTTGTATTTCTTTGGACTTTCTATTTACGAAAAAACTTTTCCTTGTATCTCTGTTTTCTACTAAAGATCATATTTGTCTGCTGCTCATAAAAGTGCCTCCTAAACAGAAGTACAGGTAATTTCCATCCTGGAGTCAGGGCAGTTCAAGTAAATTTGCACTTTCCCTCCTGGAAAACAAAAAAAATTCTCACTTACCAGGAAATCTCTTAACCCACAACACTGTATATTCTATACCCCACGCAAATTCCACAGCTCTTCCAACTGAAGATAGCTGTTAGCAAGAGCAGGAAGAAGGCGAGAGGAAATGCAAAGACTGGCTCACATTCTCCAAATGTGTTACACCTTGTGCAAGGTGAATCTGAAACAATACTAGATCCGATCAGTGTCATCTTGTAATTATACTGTACTCAGTATACAGTCACTAGAAAAAAGGAACATATATCATGAATTTTTAACTTAATTGTTTGCAGACACAGTTGGAAAGAGAAAGGTGAGTTCCTTATGGGGAATGCAGGCAGGGCAACAGCAGCAGTTCTAAAGCTCTAGAATGATAAAGTATTTGTTCCCTAGAGCTGTCTTAGCAAGAGATGGGTTTTATTCCTCATTACACTCAGTGGAATGAAAACTGAAATCTGAACTTGGGGCCACTGCACAGAAATGCTCCCTATGACTGCAAGCCTGGAGTCTTGTTCTGATGGGATCTTACTGTACATTTTTTTATTACAAATATTGTTATGCCGCTCTTCAACTTTTTTTTTTTTTGGTGAGGAAATCCATATCTATTTTAGACTCCCCCCTTGTCATGCATCTTGGCATGACTTCGCTGTCTCTAAATAAAGACAGTACTACCTGACTTTGTAAAACCACTTTGACATCACAGACAAAAAGTATTATATGAACACAGACATAATTTTAGATGTTACCTGACAAGCTAGAGGTGAAACCTAGTCTATCTCCTTCCCTGCCCAAAAGCTTGGCTTCTTTCAGTATGTTTTTCTGCTGCATTGTGCACACAGTCTCACAGCTCTGTAAACTGAGTTCCTCTGCTTTTCACTCTTATGCTTACACGAGACTTTCTTATTTCCATTCTGATGGAGCTGAACATACTTGATTTTAGAAGCTTGACCTGCCCTGCTGGAAAGAGGGCCACATAATAATTGATAATGCCAGGCCTAGTAAGAAAAAAATTCAGAGAATCACAGAAGAACACCAGATTACGCTGAAAAATTGCTTAGGTGAGAAAGGGACGGAAAAGTCCATACTCTTTATGCCTTTCCTACACTACACAGTGTAACGTTTCTTTCTGCTTGGAGTTTTTGGCCTTTAAAAATGCTTTTCAAGCTGCTACATTGTGTCTCAGCTGATCTTCCTCTTTTACCCCATCATGATACACTTGTAATAGCTGTGTTATTCCTGTAAGGGTTCCCTTGAGGTTGACTACACCTCCGGTTAATATCAGGCCCACAATGGAATACAACATTCATGGTAAACTGCTTGGGTTTGGTCCCACTTCAAACCCTTTTTTTGTTTGTTTGGGCTGTTTATTTTTGGGGTTTTTTTTAAAAACTGTGATTCCAGTTACTTGAGTATGTTTCTCCCAGCTGTAGTGGTTTAACCAAATAAATGCTTCCAGTGTGAAGTCAATAGCTGTACCTTCTCCATGGGGAAACTGGGCAGTTCAGCTTCTTCTTTCTGAAGGACTGTAGCCTCTCTGGTTAAAAACAGCACTCACAGCCAAACATTTTGATTTCAGATGACATCTGGCTGCTGGGGAAGCAACTGTGACACAGTCAATCCACTGCGCTGGACTCTGGTTTTGTGGGAGGAGCAGATGGGCTATGATGGACATCAGAGGTTGAAAACTGCTAGTGCAACAAATAGATTTTATAATTAATAGACATGTCACAGAGAATGTTGAAACAGATGCAAGGGAAATTATTCTCTACTATACCAAAATCACACTGGTGTGTTTCCCTAGGATGAAAGCTTCCTCTAAAGATGCTAAGACTTTTTTTTTTTTCTTCTTTTTCTGAGCAACAGCAGAACTGTTTCACAGCTTGTAGAATAACCTTTCTCCTAAATTTTACCCCATCCCATATGTCAGTCTGATCTGACAGAAGAGAACATAGCACACAACCAATGTTTAAGACATAAGGAGAAAGTCATCAGGAGTCAAAAGCGGTTATACATTGCTCTGCCTTCTGTGTCTTTCTTCCCCATTTCTTTACACGAAATGTCTGTAGAGTTTTTATGAGAAGATTGGGGTTATATTATGATTAAGCTTTATCATAATTACCAGGTTTTCAGAAAAAAAAAATCACAGGATTCATAAAATGCAGTCACAGGTCCCACTCAGACTGCTCGCTGTGTCACTAAAACAAACAAGTTAAAACTAAAAGGAATAAAATATATATTAATGCACATGAGGTCTCTTTATTGCTTTGGACAGCGAAGAAGGAATTTCCTACATGTGAAGGCAAACGTCAGCTGCTCAAAATGCACTGCCAGCTTTGAACGTGGCAATAGATACCACTTTCCACTACAGGCTTTTGTTTTTTAGACCAGAAAAATGTGTTGTGTGTATCAATATATATATCAAATATAGAGATGTAGCTATCAGGAGAGTCACCTCAATTTCTATCACAGACTTACTAAGGCATGGATAAAGAGTCACACAGTTTCTTAAAAGCACATCACATAGTTGCTAAAGTCTCAGTAAGTGCTCTTATTTTTCAACATCAAAAATAGATTCAGACATTTTTAACATCCATATTGATTTGTCTGATGGTAACTGACTGTGAATTACTACATCTATAATTAGAAATCTCTGTACACACAGTATACTAAACTGAGAGTCACACTCAGCTATTCACGCATTGTTTCCAGAAGTGATGGGTTGTACCAAGTGCTGGAATTCATCATATAAAGTCATCGATGAAGTTTTTCATTGTGTTTCTCATTGCCCTGAATAAGCAAGTCTCAGAACCCAAGATCCTTCTGACTTTTTGTGAAGAAGAAATTAATACATAGGCAGACTACACACGTACATACATATGCATACATAGATTCTTCACTTTCCGTGTTTCTAAACATTGTAACTTTCAGCTTATTTTAATTATAATGGCACCAAAGACTAACTTGCTGTTTGCAAATAAATCTTTACATTCAAAAGATAACTCGGGAGATCTGCAAGCAGCTTACACTCTTGAGACCTGTCTGTGAAGTCTGTCTTACATGTAAATCTAAGAACTCCAGAAAAAATTCTTTTTCAGTTGGAAAGAAGATAATCATAGACGGAAGACCAGAGGAAAAGAAACAGAGTTACAGTAGGAAAACAAAGGCAGCTGGGTTTTCAAAAGTCAGAAAGTGTCCGAAACAAAATCAGACAGAATGACTCTCTGTCCCTTATTTTAAGAACAATCCTTTATTTTATCAATTTCTTGTCTCTTTGTTTTTAAAGATCCAAACAAAATATAAACATTACATAATCTTATTTTCAGTGTAGAATTTCACTACAGGAACTTAACAAAACTAACAACACAAAAAAAATATTTAAAATTAATTATCTGCATTAATACAGTAACTTGCACATCTGAAATAAAACCCATTTATCTAGTTTCATCATTCAAATTTTATTCTTTCTATCTTGATGTTACCCCAGACTTCTATTTTTGTATATTTAGGTACAGAGATAGCATATAAGGAGAAAGAAAACTTCTGGAATGTTTCATTTCCCCCTCTTCTAAAGAACTGTTGTCTGAAATTCATTCAAATGTACTTGTTCTCCAAAAGAATATATTACACTTTTGCAGTACCTGAAAATCCAAATATTCTAAATTAGTTTATAAACTAATTTTAGAAATTCCACTGAAATGGAAAGGAATTGTGAAATAAATTTCTAGAATAGCTCTAGTCTGCCTAAAAATTAGTTTAGCCAGGATTTTCCTGTATACTTAATCATTTAGTATTTGAAGATTTATCCTGCATACTTTCTGTGGGAAAGATTCTGCACAGTGTCTAGAGGCTACTGGCTCAACGGACTGAAAATACAGAGCAAAGTGATCAGGACCAAAGGTTGTCTCTCATTGGGAATGTTTAGCTTATCGCATTCCTTTCACAGATCATAGACACGCTAGTGGCTCTAATGATTACATCCCACTGACACCCAATCCCTAAAAAGACAACTTGTTCTTTCCAGAATGAGTTGGAATATCATTTCACATAGCTCAATAAAGACAAATATTTGCCATAGGGCTGCAGTTTATGCAGAAGTTTTGCAGTTGTTCACAGTAGAGTCTCAAGTACAAGTATCAGAACAAAACAAACAAAAAAAATCAGTATAGGCTGACAAAATTATTCTTTTTTCAAAAATGTTAAATTATATGAAAGCTAAGTGTTACAAAAGCCATAAAAATGTACCAGTTTAGTCTTACATCATTCATAGAAACCACTTGATTGCAACAGCAAATTAAGTAATACAATTCTCCAAGTTTCACCAGATTTTAAATTATATATCCTATTAGAAGAAAGTTTACTGTTCTGAGCATTGCATTAGCTCTTCTTTCAGCAGTGTAAATAACTAAAAACTTAGTTTAACAGACCTTAACTTTCCTTTGTGACTGAGATGTCTGGTCCTGACAATCTCGGTGTAGTTTTGAAAGCTGTTTGTTAATATGCATATGAAAGGTTAATAATTTTCAACTTGATCTTTTTCAGTCAACAGTGAATTAGAAGTATTTGTAAATATAGCATAAACTAAAATTCCACTTATTTCAGCTTTGACAATGTAGCACCATTTATAGGTAGTGGTGTCACCATTAGCTATTTCACTCTGCCTGCAAATTAACAGAAAATGAGCATAAATATTTGCTTTCGGTTAAATAGCCACCGAGGTGCATTATCAGTAAGACATCCTTCAACCCTGAACAGTGTGTGACAAAAAATGTATCAAAATTAATTATGTATAATGTGCATTTTACCTTCAGAGTGCAGAACTGTTACAGCACATCCCCATAGTTACTGAAAGAATTTTAGAATATTTTCCAGCCCATAGAAATGGCTTCTGACTATTAAGAAAGGACACACAATTTCAGTTTTTCAGTTCTACATGATGGGAGCTGGAGATGACGGAGAGCGATTCAGTGTTTTTTAAAATGTGCAAAGGATTTTTATAACGCAGTCTGAACTTGGATGTTTTCTTGTCCTCACACTTACAGAGAATTAAAGAAATGAAGGCTAATTCTTGAAAAAGAGACAGGTGACCTCCTTCCTTGATTTGATTTTAGACATCCTCAGCCACTGAAATACCAATGGCTTTATTTCTTTTCTGTAGCCCTTCCAAACACAGCTGATCTCCATGTTTTTTCCCCTAATACAGTCCCTGCACTTCAACCTGTGATTATCCCCTTCACAGATTTTCTGAAATTCCTAGATTTCTTTGTGAGATCAGGCATTTCTTTAGTCATCATTTGTGCCATTTATTGCTGACCAAAGCTAAGCAATTTACATAAATTATTTGATCAAAAAAAGGTCTGCTATTATTTAAATACCTATCCAAAAAAACAAATCAGAAAACTTAAAATTCAGATTGGAACATTAGCAAATGACACTTCCACAGTCTGATTCAGCAATTCTCTCTAACAAAGTCGACACTTCATGAAGTCACAAAACTATAGATGGAGGTTTGAAAATGAATAGACATGAACCACCCACGTCAAGAGTCATGCACTAAGTAATTACGTAGCGTTCACCTTCAAACCTTTGTTGTCTCAGTTTCTTACCACTTGTGAAATGATTGATGTCTTTTCCTATCAAAATAGGACAGTGGAAAGAATATTTTCCTCATTTAAATCGAATTAGGCAGACCATAGAAATGTGCTAAAGGTTGACTAGGTTAGGAGTCAGCTTGAAATTAAAATGAAATTTAGCTGTAACTGTAAAGAGTTCCACAGCACAACTTAAAAGAGTAAGATAAACTGAAATGTATTAAAACTGACAAATATATATTTTTTTAAAGAAACTGGAACTAATAATATTTGAATTGTGTATTTGTCACAAACACCCATAGGCAAAAAAGCATTGTATTTGCATAATGCAGTACTGAGACAACATTAAACAAAGGCCAGTATATCTATTCTTCAGTGCATCCTATGTCCTTCATGGGAAATTATAAGCTAGTACGGAATACGTAGTAGCACCTCAATGTCCGTCACATCAGACCAAAGGAACGATGCCATGCAGCTCTCCAACGAATCACAGCTAAGCAACACTGTTTAAAATTAGATTTTCCATGAGCAATCCACATAGTAATTTTTTTTCACATCTTGATTCTATTGAAGAGATTTTAATCTCCATGCACATAATACTCCACAATTTGCAGTCACAAACTATGTCCTCAATGTTACCAACTAGAAAAAGAAAGAAAAAGAAGGGCGACAAGAAGGCCTTTTCACAGCTTGTGTCTGTGAGAATCATGTACTCTCTTCCTCCACTCCCAAATCTCCCCTCCTCCCCTCCAAAAAATCCCTTTAGGTGTCTGTTTGACTGAGTGCAAAAATTATGAAGTAATTCAAACCCTTCAGGTTTCAGGCCCAACCGTCAGCTGAAACAGAGAGAGCACTGGGTTCGAGTGCCATCATTTCCCCACATCGCAGATGGGCGAGATGTTAGAAAGCCACGATGGCACAGCACTCGAGAGAGAGATCATTTGCAGAAGCTACGCAATGTACCTTCCCTTTTTGGGACTGCCAGAGCTGAAAAGCTTTAAAAATCAACTCCCAAGAAAACTCTGGCACTTGTCACTAGAGCGCCAGGCCTTGAGGATACCCACAGCCCTGCCTGCCCCTGTGTGGCCCCCCCAGGGCCTCCCCCACCCTGCCCGTGGCCCAGGACTCCACTTCAGCCCAGCCTGGGGCCATCAGCCCCTGCCTGGGCTCACTGCCAGGGTACTGCCCGGGCCCCAGCTCCCTGGGAGGATCCCCCAGGCAGGGTCTGGCAGCCAGGGCCCGTCCCACCGCCCCAGCCAGGAGCGAGCAGCCAGGGGGGCACTGGGGCAGCTCCAGCCCGCTAGCATTGAGCAGCTCCCTGGGGATGGGGACAGGCCAAGGCCAAGGCCAAGGCCAAGGCCAGGCCGGGCTGTGGGCCCTGCTCGGCGGGGCCCAGGGCTGGGCAGGGCCATGGGGAGCTGGAGACCGGGCCTGCTGTGGCGGCGCTGGGGCTGCCATGGGGCCCTGGGCTGTGGGCAGGGTGGGGGGAGCCCCGGGGTCCGGGCAGGGACACTGGGGCCTGGTGGTGCCCCCAGGGCCCTGAGATAGGAGTCCGGAAAACAATGTCGTTATTTGAGCTGTACAGTCACCTTGCCAGGGCTTTAGAAACAAGCAGACGGTGTTTTTCCAGCAATATCCCTGATCCCTGGTCTTTTGGCCACTTAACCTTTTTCTCTGACTCAGCCGTCCAATTTATAAAACGAACATAACAGTATCTACTTTTGAAGAAATTTGATACCTCTGGTCATCATGTTCTCAAAGAGGTAAATATTACTACATCGCAGAACTATGAATGAGAGGCCAAAGAGATCATTTTATTTTATTCTGCCCAGTTGTGTCATTCATCAGAGATGTACTGCAGATGGAGAAAGAGCAAAAACATTTTGTTGTCTTTCCTTTCTCCCTCTCCCAAAATTAATACATTTACAGGTGCTGTTGAAATATAATTTACATCTTTTAACCTCCATCTGTGTCACTTGCAGGAGTTATGATAACATTTCAGCAATCCTCTACTCTCATCCCCATGGAAACTGCCATCAAACTGCCAAAAATGGGACAGAATGCTTTAAACTAATCACTTTTCAGTGGAGGAAGGCCTTTTTTTTCTACAGCCGTTTCCATGGGATCAGAAGCCTTTGCTGGTTGCCTAATTGTTTAAAATCTTGTCAAGTGCACAGGCAAGTGCTCAGCCTTTTTTTTTTAACCAGGCCAGAAGCAGAATTTGTGAGCCTGATTCTTCTTCGGTCCCACCAGTTGTCAGCCATCAAAACCTTGTGAACTCAGTAGAGTTTCACCAGTTTGAAACCAGCATGGAAGAAGTTCCACTATTTAATCTTGGAGGAAAGTTTTCAGTGGGATGACTGAAAGAGAAAACATACATTATTTTCATTCCACAAGGTAGCTCAGCACCGCTGTGAAGGGGAGAACTCCTGGGCTGGTACTGTCGGCCAGCACAGGAAAAGGCTATGTATCAGGAGGTGGAGGCTGCAGTCACAAAGATCCGATAGACTTCCTTGGTGACTTTCTGTTCTCACCTATGCCACCTTCATATTAATTACCTAATCTACAAAAATAAGAAAAATTGGAATGTCAGGTTCTATTGAGAAGTGAGAACTAATACCAACAGGCAGCTCTTCTGGCTGCTGTGAATTCAGAAGGTGTATTTTGCTATGTAGTTCCCTGAAAAAGTGCTGCAAGGCGATTCTCAGTTATTTCTAGGTTTATAGATTAGCCCTGTGCTAGGAAATCTCCTTTGGTGTAAACAAGAATTTTCACATGAATAACACCTTTTGAGTCCATTTTTTGTGTTAATGGTAAAAGGCTAGATTTCAAACCAATCTATTAAAACGATATACATATGCCCATGAGAATGTATATGATTGGGTACTTCTCTGGTCTGGTCAGAGCATTGGGTTCTGCAAAAATCCAATCATTTAAACTGCTAAAGGCACAGATTATCATTAATCCGGACAATGATACTAGCCAAGCAGAGGAGCATAAAAACAAATCCAACTATAACCCAGTGTTTTACAAAGAAAATATTCTAGGAAAAAATGTTAATTATACAATAAAACTTTAAAAAGATGAAGCTATTTTGAACCTACAGTCCTGTATTCAGAACTGTGACAAAACATGGCACTCCTATTAAAACATTTGGTAACTTGTGAACAGGTCTCTAGTTATGCAGCCAACTACATGGTTTTCCCCTACTGTAAGATTGTACTGTCTTTTATTCCAAATGCATGAGAAATAGGATTTGAAAGTAATAAGTATGTGACTAAGTAAATGTCAAGGGAGAAAAAAGAAGAGGAAAAAGCATCCTCACCTTCCACCACTGTTGCAGAGTTACACCCTGCTTGTACCTGGAAGGATACAGTAATTAGGGACTCAGGTTTTCAGAGGTACTAAATATCCCTTAGTGAGACCAGCTGCAATCATTAAAAACCTCAGCATCTTATGAGGATGGAAAGAAGAATGAGACCAAAATTGAATAAGGTCAACAAACTTTTGAACTTAACGGATATGGGATAGTTTTGTTGAACAGAGCTTTAATCTTGATATTTAAGGGCCAGGACCTCCTGAGGTGCAGAAATGGGGTAATCAGATTGAGAATTATGAGCACCTTGTTTCGAGAGGTTGGTTGGATCCATTGGGCTTTACATCAGAACACTACTTTCTCCTCTGGATCTCCTGAAACCTTTGCATTGACCTTAAGAATAATAATTACCTCTGGCACAGGACAGGTGCTATCCACACCGAGAGCCAAAGTCATTGGAAACAGCTGATTTTGAAAGCAGTTTCTTCAGAATAGTTCAGCACATTCTTATTTATCCTGGTGAGTTTGTCAGAGCAGTAACTCAGTTAGCAAAACTCCGCTAACTTTGGATTGTTTCGCAACAATAATCAAATCAACTTCCCCATTGACTCTTATATAACAACTTTTATAAAGATTTTGTCTTCAGCAAAACCTTAAAGGTTGTTGTAGGAAAGCACTTCATCTGAAAGACCTTTACAGATAACAGCAAAAGAAAGCCAAAGCAAGCCAGGCATGCCTTCTTCAAATTGATGTTAAACAATCAGTTCAATTTTTCTGGAGATGCATGACCACTGGCTGTATCAGGCTCCCTATTCCCTTCTCTTGGGTCTTTTCTGGCCTTTCTTTCTAAGTCCTCATGCCTTCATTCAGCCTCCTCCCAGACTCAAAATACCATGGCTCACTCTTTAAAAACTGCTCTTTTTATCTGGAAAGTGCACAGGAGCTGAACGAAACTTAGACTCCTGACTTGTACTTCAGCTCGCCTCTGAATACTGTTTGTTTAGCCTGTAAAACGCCACACATCCCAATTCTGATGTACAAACTGCACAACAAAAAGCAATGCATTCTTTTTGCTCTCACAACCTACCTGGAAAGGAAAAATAGAACACCATTACAATCTCCTAGTCAGTTTTAAAAGTGGGGTAAATATTATAATATTTACTTTTCAGTTATTCTATACTATTCCATATTTTTGTGATTCTGGATATTGAAGTAAATTAGAATTTTGCTCCAGGACTTAGTGTCAGAGGCTTTGCTCTTTATATTTCTTATTATTCATCCGTATCCTCCTAGCAAGAATGCTGGTATTGTTTGCAGAAGTCATTTTTCTGAGTTTCATCACTATGGGTCTTGATATTGTTTTTATTAATTAGTAATCATTATGTATCAGGGTCTTGCTCATTTGTTCCATCTAGGAGATAATTCCTGTCCTCAGATGCCATTGGTTTGAATAAAGAGTCTCCTGCATACATCCAATTTTTTGTTCTTCCTGTTTGTGGGGTTTTGTTTTGTTTTAGTACTTGGGAAAAAAAAAAGATAAAATAATAAAAAAAAAAAACCACTCCGGAAAAATAAATCGCATGTACATAATGATGGAGTCCCCCCCCAGCTGGGTTATTTTGGGTCACATTTCATTTTCACATCAAGAAAAAACTGGATGAATAGTGAATGGGAAAGTATCATTATAATTAGAATCCTGCTGGTTTATGCAGGCCTGCACATCTGGAATAGGGTGGGAAAAGAGAAACAGAAGAGTGGGAAAGGCTGGATTCGTCTCACTAGGCAAAACCAGGGAGTCTGGAAAGCACATGTAATCCGGTTTCTTAAGTTACAGCAAAGTTAGCACTCAGAAAATAAAATATTCAGCAATAAGCCCTTCGTCCCCACATATCTCCCCTTCAGAAGTGCTCCTGTTCTCTCTTTGAAGCTATACCTCAGCCACCTCCATTAGTTACTTTCTATGAATGCGTGAGCTATTCTCCTCCCCTGCAGGCCCCAGTGAACACTTCACTGAGGTGGCCAAGTGATTCTTCTCCAGCCAGCCTCCTAGTTACAGATTAACAGGAGCAGCCCTGGTACCGTGCAGCAATTTAGACAGGCAAACATATTCATTCATGTGACTGATAAAATGTGTTTGCTTTGTGTTAAAGAATCTATAAAAGCCTTTTCTAACACTGCTATTGAAAAAGTCATGGAGGTTTCAGGAGTGGTAAACAACTTCAGTGCCTTATCTGGGTCGCTATGGTGTTACATACATTGGCCTACGCCCAGTAGCCTTTACAGCTCTTTGGAGGCTTCATCTTGGACTCCAGCTGAGCCCTCAGGCGGGGAAAGAGCAAAGGCATGGCCAGTCTCCGTAACTGTGAAAATTACCACCCAGTCTCACAGATGAGAGGGGTAGCACATTGACCCCAAGGCTGCAGGTCTGCGGTCACTCCACGGAGAGGGCAAAATGCCTTCTCACTCCCACCTCTCCAAAGAACTCCAAAGCATGCAGCCAAGCCATTTGCGCACTGAAGTCCCGAAGAGACACAATGCATGCCATTTGCTAAGTATATGCTACAGGAAGAAGCCACAAGGCTACATTAGTATTCAAAGACAGTGACAGTGCGGTGATGTACACTGTCAGGAAGTATCACATAACCCAAGCACTATTATTTTTATTACCATTATTTTGTCATCTCCATCTTATTTAGCTCTCCACTTAGACTTCCCAATCCATCATACAGCATAATTACATTCAATGAATGAGCTCTCAAGTTACATTACAAAAAGAAACTCATTCTTAGAAGTTTCTCAACTGAGTCGTAAGCAATTAAAAACATCTCTGAGTGCTTCATTTAATTTTCTTGAATGGGAGAAGTCTTAGAAGTAGGTAGAAGTAATTTCCTTTGTGGAAGGGCCATGAATTCGTATTATGGCATATGAATAATGCATTGTTCCATTTAAAACATGTGAAGAGCCAGCATGGTCTGCTGAAAGCTGGACCTACTGGCAGTGTAAAGCAGGGGACTGAAGTTCTGCAAATAAGTCAAACACAAGTAATGCAGTGCTGAGGAACCCTGGGGTTGCCTCATCTGTCAGACATGGGGGGCCTATAGAAGAGGGGACCTTGTCTATTTCCAAGCACAAAGTTGGCTGGAGAGATGTTAAAAAAAGCAACAATAATACTGGTCTACTTCATGTTGGGCAAGTTATTTGTGTGTGTCACCCACTTGACCATGAGCAAGGTCCAGATATTTCCCACTGAGAATAGCGATCTGGTGAAAAAAATACTTCCGTCAGTGCTAGTGTCGCTGAAGCAGCATATTCATCGTAGTCAGCACTGCCAGATTTTATAACTAACCCTTTCTAGCTCATTTTATAGCTAACCACTAACCCATTTTATAACTATCCCTTTTGGATCTGTGAACAGAGAACACATCAGGTGTATTAATTCTGCAGCCGCAATTCTGACTGTGTAACTCTACCACCCTTAATGTCACTTTGTCTTTTCTGGTCTCAGTAATCCCTGGCTAACAAGCTTACCTTGAATATATGTCCAAGAAACTGGGGAAATTAGCGCAGAAGGGCATTTAGGACTGTAACTGGGTTTGGAATCTTCTCTTGTTTCTGAGAAACAGCGTACATGTTAAAAAAAATACAGCTATAAAAGCAAAATCTTTGTTCTGAGTTAACGTTTGCATAATCAGGACTGACACTTTGGTATTTTTCTGCTTTGGCTAATCTCAGTGCCGTCTGCAGAAAATATAAAGTGGTTCTCCACGATTTCTATTGGCTTTCTGGACAAAAGATTCTTTGTGCAGTGCAGGACCAAAAGCATTACATACAGTAAATATTTGAGCTGAAGGTGTGCTACTGATAAGTTTGTACCCACTATTGTTATTTTATGTTGTTCATGTTGCTGGCTTGCATACCACTTTGTGGCACAGTAAAGTAAATGTGCCACAATAAACAGCTCAGAAAGCTGTTGAGCAGGAACGAATCTGCTACATAATATGCAAATTGCAATAGATGGCTGCCACTTTAGACAATAAAAATATTATTTTTAATAGCTGGGAGAATGTAGGCTTCTTAGAATACATAATATACTGTAATGACTCACAGGCTATTTTTGAATACTAGAATACCATCTTAATTTACTTCAGCTCCACCTAGAAAGGTCAATATATATAAAAATATGACCATTTCTGCAAACAGAAGATGAAATTCTACCATGCTTATAGTGAGGCTCATCTCATTTAGCCTTAACTAACTAAAAGGTGAACACACTTTAAGTTAGTCAACTAGATATTCCTACGATGGGATGAACAGCTTTGATAGAACACCTATTACTTTGCCTCAGTTGTAGAAGTAGCCAAAGCAAGTGCTTCAGATAGGTGCAACTTTTAGACAGCTAAACTATATGAGATTAATTCATTCCTTACTGGTGTTTGTGTTTCACTGCTAAGTACGTTACTACGGTTGGAGTACAATACCACTGAGAATGAGAAAAAGAGGCAGAAGACTGGCCTTTGTTAAAGAGGAATTTATTTCATGGTATAGGGACAAACAAGTTAAATTTAAGTTACTTCTGCCACCATTACTTGCCTAAATCTTCCTTTACCAAATCAACAGCCCTACTGAGATATCAGTGGTATTAACTGAAGAGTTAGGTAAATAAAGCTGGCAGAGTTGACAGCATGATATAACCCTATTCTTTTTTCAATTACCATGTGAATGTGATTCCTATAATTTTATTCCTCCAGTTAAATGCCAAAAACAAGCCAAAGATTTCAAAATCTTATCCTCTCACTCATGACTTGAATATATACCCAACCTTGCGCATGGTGAATAAAAACTGAGCGATGTGCATTAGATCATTTCAAGATCAAAACAAAAAGCAGGCTTGAATTTCTAGCACGGATTTAACTCAGAGAATTCCTAATAGATATCTTGGAACAATGTCATGCTATTTATTCTCCTCTTGTAGTTTCTGCAACTTGATTTCTGCAATATAATATAGCATTTCTAAGAACATAAAAATATTTTTCTCTCTGACTTTTGCAGACACAAAAAATTGGTTATTCTTGAGTATTGACCCCTAAAATGAGATGATGGGAACTTCCAGCTGCCAGTCCAATGTATGTCTGAAAAACAATGTGCCCCATGTGGCCCATAATTCACCCTTATTCTACAAGCTGTGACCCAATGACTTAACAGAACCTTCTTTGAATAAGAAAAAAAGACATTGCCCTTAGTTTAAGGACACAGACTGAAAACACTGAAATGAAAACAAAGATTGGACCAATAAATATTGTCCTCTATATTGATATTTCACTTAACAATCAATCAGGGGATATTTTAATTCTATTTGGGGACTTTTTCTGGAGAGGAAGGAGGAAAAGAAGAAAAGCAGAGGAGGAGTAGGAGGGGTTTTCTGAGTTTTGTAATGAAGAATTTTGAGTTAAGCTGTCATCCGTTTTTTAAATCACAAGCATAATTAACAAAATAGTTATAACAGGATAGAATTCTTTAATCAAAGCTGAAATAATTTCTCAGAGATGTGTGATTCCACTAAAACAAAATGTATTGGCTTCCTCAAGAAATTACATGGTAAAGTCCTGTTGGTGTAAGTGGTCATGGGATCAGAGGATACTTTAGGTTGGAAGGGACCCCAGGATGTTGCTAGTCCAACATCCTGCCCAAAGCAGGCTCAGCCATGAGGTCAGACCAGAACTCTCAAGGCTATGATCACCTGGGTCTTGAAAACCTCCAAGGACAGAGACCACACAACCATTCTGGGCACTTGCTCCACTGCCTGACTGCCCTCATGGAGAAAAGGTTTCTCCCTGTGTACAGTCTGCTCCTCTCTTGTTTCAGGAAACATCTGTTGGTTCTCATCTTCCCACCGCGTGCTGCTGTGCATGGCCTGACACCACCCTCTCAATAGCCTTCTCACAAGCACTGAGGGGCTGCTGTTGGTCCACCCTTGAAGCTGCCTCCACCCCAGGTTGAACACCCATTATTTATTTGCAGCAAATCCGTGATCTGTAATACAAATCATCATAAATCCTCTTGCATTCAGCTCACACAGAGCTTCAGCTGACATTGCCACTAAGAGCGTCAATCAAGAAAAAGGCTTACCACTGACATGGAAGCTCCAATCTGTCTGCTTCCATCAGATGGACTGCATGAACCAAAAATTCACTCTAATTCCTAGTTTCACTTTCTTTCGTTGCAGCTTCCAGCAGCACCTCATGCATGCTGTGAGGACTAATGACTTTCTTGTACTGCATAAAAACATGCTGCAACTATGAGGCGTTATTACGGCTATAAGAGTAGCGAATTGATTGTACAACACAAACTGTCGAGTATCAGGTTGCATTAAAGCTTTCCAATACCAAGAACATGCACCCAATGAGAGAAAAGGTGACATGAAAAGTCTGCTACGGTTCAGACAGGTATGGTACCCATGCAAAAATGATCTTTTACTATGAGTGTAGTGTAATGCACAATTTCACACCTTTCTAACCACCTCTAGAGAGACTTCAAAGATCTAAAAACTTTGAGATCCTTTGGTGGATATGAGGAATATAATGAGTTCCCTAATGAGTTCTCTATTTTATATCCTACTGTACAAGATCATAGTACATATTATAATGGAAATGGTGTCAGTGAATGCTTTTTGACTTGTTCCACCACAATGTCAGTCAGCCACCCTTAGGTAACTGGCTCCCTGCTAAACCAGACAGAGATGGCTTCTGCACTGAGGCAGACGAGGCACTTCGTTGCATCCCATTCCACCACCTGGTTCAGAAATATGGTAACAAGCAGCCAAGGATACAGTCACATCTGAATTTGCCACAGCCATTTTTTCTACCATGAATATTTGACTATGATTCAAGTATAACCAAAATATGGATACACTCATGCACATAAGAAGCACAAAACAACAGTAAACCAAAAGTAGTTTGCATCCTGCAATTAAGGCACTGGCCTGAAATTCCAGTTTAACTCCACATTTCACATTTTTTAGCATGATCCTATGTAAACCATCCAGTCTCTTTATGCATTTGATTCTTACCTGCAAAGTGATTTAGAAATATCCCTTTTGCTGTCCGCTATTTGTTTCCTGTTGTTCTTTTATATTGTCAACCCTTTGGGGAAAGTACCATCACTTTCTCCGTGTAAGAGCTACACGATATTTGAGAGTAAATCCAGTTCAAGTAGGTGTTAATTTGAAAGGGCCTTAGATCCTAAACTTAGGCAGGATAACTACATAGCTCTCAGTAGAAACCAACTGCCTGAGTTTCCACCCCAGTTTTGGGGCAGGGTCTTTAGTCTGCTCTGAGCAACGCTTCTCACTCTCCACAGCACTCAGCTTTCCTCATACCTACATGAGCTGCAGTCACAGTTTAATCGGTGCTCTAGGCAATAATGTAACACAGGGTCACAGCACACGTTACACCTGAAGCAATGTGGAAACCTGAAGATGAATGTGGAAACACAGGATACAAACAGTGGAGCAACAGCATAAAAAAATCTGGTAAGATTAACTCTACCGTTGTAGCCTGTCAGCATTCCACTGGTCACTTAACAAGAAAGGACAATTTAGGAACGCTGTTGGCATTCACAAAGACATTTGTAGCTCTGGACACATTTTTTTATTGGAGCTATGAAATAAAATTACTCTGTAGCAATACTTCAGGAGAACATAATGAACAAATAGGGTGGCAGGAGCAACAGGTTTTGGTGAAATATAACATTTAACACTCTTTTGATAGTCTAAGCACACTTAAGGAAAACAGAACTTAGCCAAGAAAGCAATTAAAGCTTCAAGCCGAATCCTCTGTGGGCATAAATCTGTTGCACTATATTATACAAGGTGAAGAGCTGGCCCTGAAATGAATTTACCCTGCTGCTGTGTTATCAAAGAGCTTCTATTCACCTCTCTTGCTCACCAGCTCTTGAAAGGAAGCATCCCATGAAGTATATGCCAGAATCCACACGATGTATCTCATTGCATTTCCTCATCATATCCCCTCTGCTGATGACCTCTGGACCCTTCCTTTCAAATCCTCTGTGTTCTGATACCCCCACTGCACAAACATGGTTACCTATTTCCTATAGAAATAAACTTTGCTCAGTAACCATGGACATAGTTTATCCAGTGAGGAAAACACACAAAACAACTGTCCATTGTGAAAAAAATTTAAATGCTCCTGTTCCCATTCAGTCACCCCATCCCCACTGACACCAGAGCGGCAATTTTTCTTATCTGAGGAAACATGACCACATGGGAGAAGATTATGCCCTGGAATATTGCAGTCACATTGAGCAATGTCTTTCTTTTTCCTCTTCTGTAATCACCGTACTGAAGGATAGATCTGACAGGATTTTATTGACACAGACTTTTTATAGATCCAGTTAAAAGGTCCCCAGACACTCATTCAGCTTCCTGTACATATAGTACAAAAGCAGTGCAGAATCATTGTTAGTGAAAATACATTTTGCTGTGAATAGGCAGGGCAGGAGAGAGGGGAGTTCTGAAAGACCTTAACAGACATCACTTCAGTACAGCACACTACTTGTGTTAGTTTGTTATAACCAAACACAAATACTTTCTCTTATCATTAAGGGAATTGTAAGACATGGCCTCAGTTCTTAGCCTTAATCTATCTGATCTTTGGCATATGTCGTCTTCACCTCATTTCCCTATCAGCAATAAAGACTGGTTCCTTCACTTCATCTATCTTGTCAAATTAGACATGTACACTAACCCTTTCACCCTACATAATGTGGTTGGAATAATGGAAGAGAGCCCTAAAAGCCTCATATCCAGCCACAAAAAGATTCCTGCAGTGAAACACAGAAGCCACAAAGCTACTTACAGAAGTAACATACTACATCATGTAACAGCCTGATCTCAGTTGAACCTCCAGAAATACATACACTAATTATATCTTTAATTTTATGTCCTTTGAGATCCTTAGCTGAAGAATTCAGCCAACTATGACAGTAATAGCACTGATAGTAGTTAAAGTTGGAAAATAATTTCTTCCTTAGCCTCTTGTTTTCATGCATTCATCCACTTTTGAAGCTGATTTTTTTTTTTTATTCCTTAGGGTAAAAACAAAACAAAACACACCAGTACATCTTGCTAAAATGGGAGCAAATTCCCAACAGCTTTTGTGCTATGGAACAGTGGGAAACAAATATACACACGCACTTTTCCCATTGTAATTAAATTCTAACCATACTTGTTTTTGAATAGAGCAACAGCAAAAACAGCTGAAGTTTGAAATGTGACACTCAGCACACGTATTGTCCTTAATAAGAAGTACATGGCGTGCTGTGTTTGAGGAAGACACGTTTTTTTCTTTTTTTTCTTCAGTACTAATTGGCTGAAAAAAAATCCCTTGCCATTTCAACAAAGCCTAATAAAGCTGTGCCTTTCTGACATCACAACAGTTACCTCTGCCCAGACTGACAAACTCATGGGCTGCTGAAAAGATTTGTGTGAGTGAAATGTTCATACATGGATAGCATCATACTGTCTGATTCATAAAATGATGGAAACCTGAGTAAAATCTCCTAAAAGTGGTCACTGATCCATTACACAGACCAAAGATTGGCTCTGGCAGCTCAGACTTAACTCAGTCTAAATCTCAGATGAAGTCAGGACACCCATTTCTTCTGGAAAAACTTCTGATCATCTGTGTACTTCACTGTGCCCTGAATTGCCTTTTGCACCCAGCTGGAGGCCTTTCTTCCCCATCATGAAAAATTTGGAAATTTCTGGATGGCCCGCTTCCTTTGTAAGTAAGTTCAAGGCCCCTTTCCTACTATTCAGTGAAGAGAAAGAAATGCTGTTTTTCACTGGATACTGCTGCGACCACCTTTAACTACCTACAGAGTGCAACTCTCCTGAAAAATAGACATCAACCACCTCTACAGTACTATTCTAGTCTTTAACCTATTTATGGCCACATTTATGCCTTCATCTCTGTGACCACTGTGAGGCACAGCTATAGTGTACAAAGTCTGATCTGTCTCACTGTGAGAGAGATCCCAGGGGAACCTCCTTTTCCTTTGGATCAAGGATTTGGATCAGAGCAGCATGGCTATATGAGCCATTTATGTGCAGTATGTGCCATGTGGACCACTGGGATCCTGGGCCATTGTTGGGCCAAACCACAGGCACTGAAGGTTACATGCAAGACAGCAAGCTAAAACAATGACTTAAAGAATTTGGAGCTTTGTCATGCATAATCCAGGAACATGGTCATATAAATCTCACAATTTATGGGCACCTGCCGGAAGCAGGCTGGCATGGCAGATATCCAGGGACAGATAGTTTTCAGACAGGAATAGGATAGATACCCATGGCATGGAGGGCCAGAAGTCCAATATCTGGGACCTATGTATCTCTAGAGAGATCAAGTACAACTCTGATACAAAGGCAGACAAGAGCATTCATTACAATCTAGCTAAGTCAGAGTAATCTGTCCAGGCAGAAACAGGAAAGGGGACATATTTACAGGGTTGTGAGTGTCTGTATCACTTTTATTTAATGTTGTCTTTTAGTTATGGAAGCTCCTCAAGCCTAGCGATGCTCCATAAATAGTTGTGACTTCCCCCTCACCCTGCAACCAGTCTAACAACACTTTGCAAATTCCCTCTTTCGCCTGCTCCATGCAGCACCACAGTGAAACCTCAGTGACACATGGTCTTTCACTCCCAGATTGTAGCTGGTTAAGTTTTCAGTTTAGCAGATTCAAAAGATTACTAATACTCATAATTTAACATTGCAACAAGCCAAAACCCAGGTTCTAACCACAAAAACAGACACCTCATGCATGCTGCCCTAGCTTTCCAGCTCAAATAATTGTCTACGACTGCCAACACAGGACACATGAGTAAGACACTGGCACTGAAGTGAGCACTGCAAGATCAGTTATCAGGGTTTGCAAGCTTTTCTCAGCAGCAGGGAAGGCAGCCATCATTTTCCATCCCTGCAGGATTTCAGCAGAAACAAACCTCTCTAACTTTATGAAGAAGAGATAGCTTTTCAGCCTCCTTACACAAGATGTCATGGATATCATCATAGCAACAAAAAAAGTCGAAATAAGTGTCCACTGCCTCTCTCTTTCACTTCCCCATTTCCATCCTCTAGTCACTGACAACTTTAGCTAATCATAGCTAGGCTTTCTGCTTCCTTTTTGTTGCCTTTGAAACTGTTTCTAAGAAGGTCATGTCCAACACCATCATTTGGCCTAGACCAAAATCCTAGCACCTCCTTGCAGCCCTCAGTCTTAGACGTGTGGCATTGCTGTGAGTCCAGGATAACAGTCCAAGTCCTGATCCTTATGCTGAAACTTTCCAAATTAAAAGAAAAAAAAATAATTTTCTTGCCTGTATATCTTCCTAAGCCTTAAAAATACGTGTGAGGACTGCATGTCAGAAAAGGATCAGGACTTGAATCTCTGAGGTATGCTAAGGAAACTGCATTCTTCATCTGCTGAAACATGTCATTCTAAGGCATCCAATATGGCACAGCCCTTAGCCAGACTACAGGCTTAAAGGCAAGAAGAGATATCAGAGGTGCTGGCAGCAGATGTCCTAAGGTTGTGTCAGAGAACACAGAAATGGCAGCTTTGCGAGATCACAGAGGTGGTCTTTGATGCCTACCTTTCTCAGTCTTCAGCCAATACCAGGTTGGTGGCAACACATCATAAAAATCCTAGGGATGAAATACAGTACTGTAGCAAGTGCCACAACTATCAGTTGACATACTGATTTTTGACAGCAAAATGCATGCTCCAACCATGCAGATTGGAGCTGCACCAGGGATATAGAGAAAAAGTTTAGGCAAGGTAATCAGGGAGAAAGATGTAGTCCACTCATTTCTGTGATCTCTACAAGGTCAGCTAGAAGGGATGTCTCCTCTATCCGTTTCCATAGCTACAAACAAGTTACTGAAACTCAAACAGCATGCATTCTATCCTATCTGCCATCATTGAAGGATACAGAAAGAGGAGGACTCTTTTGCAATGGCTCACAGACTGAGGAAGAAAAACACTCTCCTGTTAATGGAAAACCTCACCAAGTGCTTTCAGTTCCCGTGGAACAGATGGGGTAAGCCAGACAGGCCACCCCTAGCCTTCACGCATCACTGTTTTGCAGATAGATTGGGCAACTGTCTTTTACAGCTTTCCATACTTCTCAACAGGCTCCAACCCCTGACCTCATAATAATCCAGTCTTGTCTATAGACAGTTAGAAGTCAGGAATTGCTAGCTTCTGTTGCTGAGTGACAACTGCATGGTCAATGCCATGAGCACGGTGCTTACCACCATAGCAAATAGAGAGCAGGCTGTCTTGCTCATCTTTCAGCATTCTCAGTAATTATTCCAGCCTTGAAACACAGAAGCAAACTTTGCTAGCTAAATTTTGTTAATATCTTCCCCATTCATCTTCACCTGACATGATTAGAAATTCCAAGCATAATAGATCCATACCTATGTTTTTATCCACTGCTGGCCAAAAGCTTCTTTTTCTGCAGACCTGGAGAGACACCTAAGTGTTACAGAAACAGTAGAAGTATCCTATAATTCTCAGGTCTACTCCTGTTGATGATGGTCAGTACCTCTGTAACACAGACTGAAAGCAGGGAAGTCTCAATCCTAATGTACTGCATAATCTGCAGAAGGCATTAGTCTTGTCTATTCCTGGTTTTCCTCTTGTGCTGACCTTGGAAACAGAAAATTGGGCTGCAGAGGCAATCGTTCACACTAATCAACCCCAAACTTATAAAGCAAAAGAACACTTCTTCCACCGGGCACTACTGAAGCTCAGATTCAGATACGTCTCAGTACCTAGCTCTTGCTGCAGTATCCAGGCTTTTCAGTTTGGGAGCTGGACCTATGCCTTGCTTTTAATACCAAAAATGCCCATCGAACTGTACATAAGTCCTTACACATAGCAGATTTCTCAGAGCCATGGAATCATCTGGGCTTTTGCAAATCAGTATGGCATAGTGTCTTTTGTTTAAAATATATGCACTCCCTCATTGCTGAATGAGAGCATTTTGATAAGGTCATCTTGATAATTCTGAATTGAAAGTTCTTAGAAAGAGATATTAAAGACTAATTAAACTCTGGTGCTTCTTCTTGAACTTAGTGGGGGACAAGGATGCTCACCACTTTGCAGATTTCCCCTTATTGTACAGACACAACTGAAGAACAAAAGTGTGCTCACTAAATGATTCTAAAACTTCATTGTTCCTTACAGAGTTTCAGCATAGTTTTCACAGAGGGGGATTAAGGGGAAGGTTGTTAGGTTTTGGCTGGAAAACCATATTTCAGAACAATGCTAATCAAACTACTAATGACTATCCCATGGATAAACGTGGCCAGTATTGTTCTTTGCAAAAAAATGTACCAGCATTGTTCAGAGCCACTAAACTAGGATTCTTTTGGCTACAGTTGACAGTGGAACATGTTGCTACATAACACCATTCTGATGGAGAAGGCCTAATGCTTTGGATGTTTACCTGAACGTTATTGGTGCCTCCTCACCGGAAACAAAGTTATCAGCAGTGCTGCTTTTTGCCAGCCTTTCTTCCTTTCAAGCAAATATAGACTGCAAGAACAATTTTTCAGTTCCAGCTAAATGAGCAACAAGTCAGCTCTAAGTACAATAACTATAAGCTCTAAGCATAATGATATAATAAGACATTTCTAAACATCCAAAAGATTGTGTTTTGCAAATAAGCTGCTTTAAATGCTATTTAAACAAACTTATCCACCACTAATACCAATGTTAACATTGCCCTGGATTTATAATGCATTTTCAAAGGTCATTAATATTGTCATCATCAAATATCCAGCATTTCTTCTCTGAGAGGATTTTTTTTTCTTATATTTGATCTGATAGTATCAAAGAGAAACATTTCAAATGTTTTTCTGCAAACACTTTTGACTCTCTGTTCTAATTCAAGACAAAAATAAACTACATATATTCTGAAACCTCAAACATCCCATCAGGAAGGAGCTCAGTTTTATATGCAATCTTCATCTACTGTAAAGTCAAACTGGTTTGAATGTTTCTAGGAAGATTTCTAAATGCAAGTTAGCTTGTGCTACCAGAGCACTTGGTGTTATGGGAAGAGAACACCAAAACCAAAACACTCAGGCAATTTTCCATGTGCACCCTTCTCTTCAAATATGGCAAATGCTTCTACTCTCTCCACCATATTGACACCATAACTTTATTCTGGGGCATATACAGCCCACCAATATCATAGCTGAGCATCAAAGCAGTTGCTGGGCTTCCTTTATTTCCTCCAGCTATAAAGGAAGGAAACATTATTTCTCCTGTGGGGAGCCCATATTGATGTCCCTAATGAACACCCTCTAAGCCACCTGGGAGGATCCTAGGGATGCTGCAGACAGAAGTGCAGAATGCCTGGAGAGGGTTGTAACTGTTGCTATTGTAGCAGGTCTAAGCACAGATGGTGGCATCAGGTTCCTGTAGCCTCATATCGGACTGATCCAGAACACAGACCTATTTATGAAGGCAATATGACTTATTTTCACACCAGTTCTCACTCCCTAATCTCATCTCTCCTCTCTAAGAAGGGTGTTTCCATCTGGAGTCCTCTGACAGGTCACAAGGTAGCAAGGGAACATATTCATTTTAACACTGAAATTCTACAACAAACCAGATGCACTGATGAGAGCTATCACTGAGTGGGAGCACCCCAGGCCCGTAACTTGGCATAATTACCCTCAGTGCTGTAGGTAGTGGCACTCACATCTACCTACAATCTGATCTCTACCTTGTTTACAACAAGTAATCTTACTACAGTTTCAGACGAGTGGCAATAACATCTACAGAACAAATTGGACGTATCAAATATTTAGTTAAAAAGTAATTCTAAAGGTGAGATGCATAAAAAGCTGAGAAAATCTGAATAGGACATCCTAACAAGATTTCAGTGACAACGAAAAAAATCAGCACTCTAAGGGAAACAGGGTTAAAATTTAAAAATGTGTGTTTTCAGGTTGTTTTAAAATCAAATTTAAAATAAAAAAAAAATCTTCCTGGTCATTTCGAATAGTTTAAACCAAAACATCATGGACATCCAAGACTCATGGACATCACCAGTTGAAGACTGGATTCATTTTCTTTTGTTTTCCTTGGAACTAGGATGAAGTTGAAAATTAAATGCTCAACAGCTTTGCTCAGGAAGAGAAAGGTCTGTGGGACTTAAAGTCTAATGCATTAGATGCTCAATAAAGGGTTGTAACTGAGATGCCCACTTGACCACAGACCTTTGGCTCACTCAACAGATACCAGAAAAGGTATTACAGAACTTGCAGACTCTTGCAAAAATTCTATTTTGAAAGGCAAATACCTCAGCCTAACATAAGTTTAGAAAAATAACAAGGCCAGTACAAAAGGATGTTTACTGTATTATATTTCCCTTTTAAACGTGAGTGTCATGGTTTAACCTGGCAGGCAGCTAAACACCACACAGCCATTCACTCGCTCCCCCCCACAGTGGGATGCATGAGAAAATGGGAAAAAAGTTAAAACTTGAGGGTTGGGATAGATACAGTTTAACAGGTAAAGCAAAAGCTGTGCACACAAGCAAAGCAAAAGAAGGAATTTATTTACTCTTTCCCATTGGCAGGCAGGTGTTCAGCCATCTCCAGGAAAGCAGGGCTCCATCATGCATAATGGTGACTTGGGAAGACAAAACACCATCACTCCAAACATCATCCCCCTTCCTTCTTCTTCTCCTGGCTTTATATGCTGAGCATGATGTCATATGGTATGGGATATCCCTTTGGTCAGTTGGAGCCAGCTGTCCCGGCTCTGTCCCCTCCCAACTTCTTGTGCACCCCCAGCATACTTGCTGGTGGGGCGGTTTGGGAAGCAGAAAAGGCTTTGACTTAGTGTAAGCACTGCTCAGCAACAACTGAAACATCAGTGTGTTATCAACATTATTGTCATCCTAAATCCAAAAGACAGTACCATACCAGCTACTAGGAGGAAAATTAACTCTATCCCAGTGAAAACCCACACAATGAGCCTTGTTTCTTTTACTAAAATGACAATATGTATGTGCTTTACCTAGGTTATTTCATCAACAAACAAGTACTGTACATCCCACCCACCCAACTTTGGAAATACCCCAAGTAAAAGAAAATAACAGCAGTAAAGGAACATCTCAGCTTTATTATTTGATTTTTCTGAAGTGGATCTTTGTGTCACTCACATGCTTTGCCCATAACACCCTTGGGAGCAGTCAGGGTGGCTACAAGAATCACAGAATTTGTCTCACACTTGCTTTCACCCACTTGGCTGTCTCACAGGCAACCCAGGCCTTGACACACCAAGTATACTCATGAAGTCTGATAAATTCAAAAGGGCGTGCTCCAGCCTTTTCTGAAGCTGCTATTCTGGCTTACTTTCAGAACAGTAGGTAGGTCAGATTTTGATAGTATATAGCACAGAAATATATGTTATGTGTGATATGAAGCTGTTGTTCATGAAGAAGTAGAAGATGGTCATCCACACGGTACTTAGTCATTCATACCACTAAGCTTTCTTTATTGAGAAAGGTGTCACAAGGCAAAAGAACAGGAGAATACAGGGCAACTTCAGCTAAAGCAAAAAGATAATGCAAAACCTGAAGTAAAGCTCTAATCTAAAATGTGTAAGTTGGTCTCTAAGGAGTTTTATGTACATCCTATTGTACACTATAGCAGATGGAATTTTCTTCATTCAGAAGGTTCTTGCTTAGTCACATGAATATAGTTCTACATAGTATTAACCAGGGAGGATCACACGTAAGTCAGAGGAACTCCACTGAGGCAATGGAGTTACACCAGTTGAATTGTGGTGTGAAAGAGACATTAACAAGAGTATCAAGCCTTGTGTTTAAATCAGCCCACCACAGAAAACCTTGTGCATAATAGCCAAGAGTATAGCACATTAAAAATACATTGTGAAGAGAGAAAAAATGCCATGCTTTTTTTGTAGCTACCAAAACATCCTTTTTCTCCTTTGCCATGTGCAAGTCATTGCTAGAAGAGCCTCTTTGTTCAGGCCAAGAAGGCTGGCATGAGGAAAGGGAGGTGCCTGGTCCCTAAACATGAGATCCCATTAATATTACTGATAGACTATTCTTTAAAGAGATCCATCTGTTTCTTATTTGGTATATTCAGAATAGTAGCTTGTTACGTTTTTACAAGAATCCATGTGATCCAAGAAAAACAAAACCTCATGTAATGAAAGAAAAAGAGAGAATACTTATTAAAGAATCCCATCCGTGCTGTACAACGTAAACATCCATCTCCAAAATGGCTTCAGCCTGTTCCATTCACAGCTGTCAAATTTCTTTGCTTCAGGGGGAAAAGGGTAGAAGGCTACTTATTTCCCTTCAATTTTCCAAAATATGCATGAAAGTAACATTTCCTAAGTCCAGAATAAATCATCTTTTCTAGTGAGTCAGTATGAAATGCTGCCCTTCATAGCTGTATTACAAACAAACGGTTCCTTCAGTCAAACTCCTAAGCTGCCCTTGCAAGAATTTAAGCTGAAAGCAGAACCTGAAGTCAGGTCAGGACCAATCTATAATAGTAGGTATCTTTGTTCGGATAACAACAGTTGCAAATATTATTCTGAGCTGAGTGTGGAAGTATAGAAGACGCGCTGCCAAAGGAGAGAAAGAAAAAAATGCCCCAACATACAGACTGGGTCTTTCTTCAAGTATTAGATGATTTCCTAACAACTGAAAGGGCTTGCATTCACCTTGTAATATATATAAGCTTGCTCAAATGCCTGAAATAGTCAGGAGCATAATTTCTTAGTCAATGCAGCCAATATAAAGTTATTCAGAATCCAGTGCTTCTGGTTTATGCTAACAAAGAATTAAACCTAACTATTCACACTACTTACCAGCACTGCCCCTTCTTCTGGCTGGTACTTAAATCAACATTACAAAATCTTGTATGCCTTCCTGATTTATAGTCATTTCATTGTATTCTCAGTTTTGAGGATGTGTATTATCTATTGACAACATCCATGCATAAGTATTTATGTAATATTTAATGTACTATTTAAGTAATGCAATGACAAGATGAGGTTGCAACAACCAAACCTACTTCTGAACCAACAGACAGTGAGAATCCAAGACATAAATGTGATCAGAGTAAAAATTTAGTACTAAGACTAGGCTCCTGAGAGGTCATTTGATTTTCAGAGGCAATATTATTGTCAGCAAGGTTTCTATGTACTATTATGTCTTCCACTCATTTTATGCAGCTGTACATTCAGGATGCTGCCACAGGTTAGCTGTAAGCAGGCAAAGTAGATAATGCAGTTAAATGTCATTACCATTAACCTCCAAATAATTGCCTTTTTTTAATTACCATATAACTGTATACAAGAAGAATTCTTCTTCTTTTTATAGAGAAGTACTTATCTGATAGTCATGAAGAAAGATACTAAAACTAATGTCAGACAGAAGCTGCTGAAATTTTCCTGAGTCTGCCAATGCTCCAAACTCACAATCAGCAAAATCAAATTATCATCAGGATTCAGAAACAAGAATTACTATTGAAACAAATTATTTTAGCAGCAGAACCACAAGCTGATGTGCTTCCTTTTCAGTTTCAAAATGAAAGAGCAGTTAGTCACTTTCACGGTACTCAAAAGGTACACAAAAATATCTCCTCTGCCTTCAGCTGCAAACTGCTTGTGCCTGACAGAAAGCAGCGCACAGTCCTGTCCCCCCCCAACACAAGCCTCCCCTCCTGCCTTGACTCCAAGCAAGAGGGCAGCAGCACAAGCCCCGCTGCTCCCTACTCCACTGCCAAAATCTCTCCATTGATCTTCCACAACGCACTGGTGCTCTGTCAGTCCAAAAATAACACTGGTGTTATGCTTCAAATTTAGGATCTGAAACAATACAAAATTAACTGGATAGCAAAAGAGTGCTACTGATTAGCACAGACAGCAAGGGATGAAACTCAGAGTGCTCTATTACATGAAGGCTAATACATGAGTAGGGCATTTAATTTTGGTAATACATTTGGCTAATGGGATATTCCACTAGCTGCTCTTTGTGCGTTGCTGGTTTACAATATGGGTGGAAGGAGGTCTTGGCACAGAAAATAGAAAAGAACTCTTGTTTCCTAGGCTGGATGGGTAATGGGATGCATCTTTCTCAAAACTATTACTTGGAAAAAGATGAAGCATGAAGCACCATCCCTCTCTGGGACTACAGAGAAGTGCTGATTCTTTGCAGAGGCCGCTGTTAATTCCTCCAGCGCAGAATAGTGCTCCTGATAATATGCAGGATATACAGACACACTGAAATGGAGAAAATGTATTTCCCTTCCGCTGTCTAGCAATGAAGACATCTTGATGCCAGAGACAGTGTTAATCAGTCTCCAGATGGACCTCAGATTATTTGCTACAATTTCAAAACTTTGCTTTAAAAACAAAAAGAAAAGAAAGAGTAAAGAGAGACCTGAGAATGCATATATATCTTAAAGTGTATCCCTAACGCCATCTGAGTTTCAGAATGGGTTGTGCTGGAACTTACTGTGACTGAATAATGCGCTGAAAGCCCCACTGAAGCCGGACATCTCCACACAAGGCCTTCACCAGATAAAAGGCAGTTTCCAATACCTGCTTTCATCGGAAACATGGTTAATTGCTAAGAATGAAGGACAGCACTTCTGCCATGAGGAGCCCTTTCCTTTTGGAGGCCAACACTGCCTCACAAGAATATATTGTTAGAAAAGGCTGTATCTGCTGTATCTGGACACCATGGTGGTATTTCTACACACTGTGGGTAGCAAGGGCTCACCTCAAACTCTATGTCAGTGTGCCAGGGGGGTGGTGGCTCCCTGGAACAGGGGCACCAGTAGTGGTGGAGGCCTCTCCAGGGGTCCATGAGGGCAGGGTCTGGCAGCCAGGGCCCGTCCCACCGCCCCAGCCAGGAGCGAGCAGCCAGGGGGGCACTGGGGCAGCTCCAGCCCGCTAGCATCGAGCAGCTCCCTGGGGATGGGGACAGGCCAAGGCCAAGGCCAAGGCCAAGGCCAGGCCGGGCTGTGGGCCCTGCTCGGCGGGGCCCAGGGCTGGGCAGGGCCATGGGGAGCTGGAGACCGGGCCTGCTGCGGCGGCGCTGGGGCTGCCATGGGGCCCTGGGCTGTGGGCAGGGTGGGGGGAGCCCCGGGGTCCGGGCAGGGACAGTGGGGCCTGGTGGTGCCCCCAGGGCCCTGACACTTTAAAGCTGTACTCATTAACAATGCCTATGGAAGTATATCAGAGTAAATTATGCAATTTCATGAATAAAACATATTTAAAATATTACCGAACAGCAGGATTATGAGGTATTAAAGCTATTAAAAATGTCAGTACTTTGTTCACATATAAGGTAACATACATTTACTAACTGGTAGACATTATACAGCAGTGCTTGGCTGGAAGAGGGAAGGGAAGAGCCTGCTGAGTGCAAGACCTTTTTGGTTTAAGCCAGGAAGAAACCCCTTCTTCCTTATTTGGTAACTTCCATATTCAACACCTATAAACCAACCCCTCTTTCCAGAGCTCTGAACACCTCAACTTTGATTTCTCTTCTCATACAGGAAACAAACATAAGGACTTTCACTGGAATAATTTAGCAGTATTTGTCCAGATCTTACCCAGACCTTGGGTGCTTCTGTTCCACTACTGGGGCCTCCTCCATCTCCAGCCTGCAGAGTGGCTTCTCTGGCTGCAGGGCAATTTGTGCCTTAGTTTCTTCCTAGCAGAACAGATGGTCTATTCAGTCAAATCATGAAAGGAATTTACTTCCAGGAAATATATACAAATATTGCCATCAAAAGTGAAAAAAAAAAAAAAAAAAAAATCCTGTGTTAATTTCCGAGTGTAAGAACCATCCAGACTTCTTAAAGCAGGGTTTATTAATAATCCTTTAATGAAGGCATCAGATTTTGTCCCATCAACACAACTGTGGTCATTAGTTATAGGAAAATTACATCCTACAGATGGAATGGAAAAAAGCACTCAGAGCGTTAATGAAATTAATTTCTAGTATACATGTAACTCATATCTACTTGTTTACAAACTGTGAACCAGTAATTGACATGAAACAGTATGTATGTGAAACATAGAAACGCAAAACACAGAACTATTACAATCTCAAATACTTGTAGAGGAAGAAGAAACCCAGTTAAGACCTTCACAACACTCTCACTGTTGTCTTATTGCACCAGTGGATAAAGATAGTTGTCCAAAATCTATGTCTCACTCTAATGCATCAGTAAGGTAACTAAGACAATCATACCTTAGACTTCTGGAAAGTATTAGAGGCCTGGGTTTAGAGTTGGGAGTGAGAACAGGGCTTTCATAGAGAAGACGAGAGATGGTCACAACTGACAATTCATCAAAACTGAAATGATTCCCAGAGGAGCTTCCTGTCCTCACAAAAATTGGAAAAACAGGTTTTGAAATTCTAGAAATGTGCCATTTCAACATTTTTAAAATGAAATCTTGTTTTTACGGTTAAAAGCATCTTCTCCTGTTGAAACAATTTAGTTTATATTAAAAGTTTAAAAAAGAAAAAAAAAGGTCAGCATTAAAATGAAACATGTTTGTTTCTTAAGTCACTCATATACTTACCGAGCCCCATGCCAGGACTAAAATTTCAAAATCAACAGAATCCTTGTGGGACAAGAAAACTGTTTTCTATATGTCCACACAGCAAAGGGAACATTAGCAGTTCAAGCTCTTCCCAGTTCCCTTGCAGTGTGGCTCAGAAATTACTTTCGAGAACTACCTTGATGAATGGAAACATAGTCTAGACCTCCAACCTTTCAAATGTTCAGGGATTTGTTATTCCCCTCCCCCCTTTTTTAATTTTTATCATTATATTTTTTAGAAGAGAGCTACACAGATAGTCTTTAGGGGACTAAAACCAAGAAGTTCCTTCAATCAAATCAACCTAAAATTGTTCTTGTAGATTCATGAAATCAAATTATTAAACTTACTATATAAACACCTATATTTTACTGTGGTCTTTGCATGGCAAATAGATTATCAGCACTGTTGATGCTGAAACTGTTATGAAAAACTGGGCTTTTTTTTTTTT
>VZTL01022932.1:75671-99083 GCA_013400535.1 Scopus umbretta
TTGTTGCGTCGTCGTTCTGGGTGGGGTGCGGTGTGGCGGGGGGGGGAGGAAGCAATTCAAATGAGCTTGGCACATTGTGCTACTGCTGATTTGCCAGATTCCAGTGTCCTCAAGTGTGACACAGCTTCATTATTCAGTGTCCTGTATTTAAAATCAGAAGTGATTTAATCTGGCTCTCTGCCATCCCACTTGCTGACATGTTGACACCATGTAAATAATGCATAGCTGTGTGACCACACTACTTGCATGCCACATGCTGGGAGAAAGAGACAACACCTGCTATTATTATTAGTCACATCTTAGATACCTTGGAAATGTGCAAAATGAACATCAAAATTAATACAAACTTATTGTGGTCTCCAGCTCCAAACTCCTTCATTAGGACTCAAGGGTAACCTGTGCATCCGCTGTGATTAAAAACAGAGATTGCTGATTTATGTCTCACATCCTTTAAAAGTCACCCTTCTAAGACTGTTGCTAAATAACTGAGTTTGTTAACTGACACAAGGATTTCAACTAGGAAGATTTTCTCTGTACAGTGTTGACTGAAAAGGCCACCATTTTAGAAGAAAGCTCGAAGAGCAACAAAAGCCCAGTTCTAGACTGCAAAATTGTAACTACCTAATTAATATCAGACACTTCTCCCTGCTAACATTAGCCAGTCTACTTCTACTCTTCTGATCACATCAAAATATAAACCTAGCAATGTCATCAGGGCATACTCATTAAACTAAAGTGAAATTGCGGTTTTCACTGGGGAACATTGTAAGGCAAAGATAGCGCATCTGATATGTCACCTACTTCTTACGTGACTATCTTTTATCATCTAAATGTCATACAATCTCAGACATGTTGAGAGCAGACAGCAATATATGCTGCTTTTCAGAGGGCATTTAACAACGTTGAAGGTTATCATCTGTATCACTGGTCCCTAACTATCACTACATAACACCCTCCTTTCCAATCTTGTGACTGCCAAGCAGAGAAAGTGGCTTGATTATATTTTTACCTTTTAATGGTGTACAACAACAGAAAACTTGCTTGTCTTCTTCATTTCACTGAGCCTGTGCAGTCAGAGCAGGACCATGGTACACATTCTTCCTGTGAAGACACACAGGAGTAACTGTTAATTCAGGAAAGAAAACAAAATACAACAAACGATGGGAAAAAAAAAAAAAAAGTCTTTATAGCTTAGATGTTGGTATGGCTGTGTTGTTGTGGAGAACTCACCTCAGAGTCCCTCACTCTGGGGCCAGCACTAGGAAATTGCACCTATGCAGATATGCAGTACCCTACTGACTTTAGATTACCAAAGCCTGAAACAAAAGAATATCTGGCTCCAAACCACTGAACTGTGCAATCAGATCATAATTTCTCAGGGAAAATCAGATATACAGCTTGAAATGCCTTGCCCAAATAAATTCCTTTAGAAACTTTGGAAACTAGCAAACATTAAAAAAGAGAGGGAGGGTGGGTTTTTTTTTTCCCCCAACTCCTATGAGACAGTCAGAACACACAGAAATTTGGTTTATTTTTGCTCAAGGATGAATACATTGGACAATATTCTGTACTTGTCCACATTGTTCAAAAGGATCAGCATTTTGAGAGTCCCAGACCGAGACCAACTCTTTCTGCTTTCTCCATTAAGAAGACCAGGAATCTTGTGGTCTCTTTTCAAAGGAATGTCTTTGTCCAGAATCTTGCCTCAGAGATTTATTTGCAGTATGTTATTTAGAACAGAAAAGAACACTGGAATGACTTCCTAATTTCTTTAGTAAATCTGTTCTCAATCTACTTTATTCCAAGCATTTTTATGGACAGTTTCTTATGTGATGTTCTGCTCTGAAGCTCGGTAATTACACACACACAAACTTTCTCTTGATCGTAACACACTTGTAGTAACTGCAGTAAATTGAAAGGAAAAGTTTGGGGAAACAAGTAGGTTGGTTGAGAAGATAACTTACTGCTCAAGATGTGATTTCTGTTCTGACAGTTGCTATGGGTGATGTAGACATCCCTCACACAGAAGTGAGAAAGCCTGTCTTGTGGAGGTTTTGTACAGTTTTTGTTTTGCCTGAGGTTTGGATTTCACAAGGCTAACTAGATTTCCCTTGTCTAGGAAACCCTGGGGGTAAAGCCAGATGGTGTCTGTGTGCAAGCTGGGAAGAGTGGAAACTGGGAAAGGGTAGTGACTGAAAACCAGGGAATGAAACTCACTGAACTAGAATGAGCGGGTAAAATATGAAAAGTTAACAAGAAATTATGAAGTGGCATGACAAGGGTAATGAAGTGTGCTCACCACAGGCAAAAAAAAAAAATAGTATTTTGAGGGGAATGTCAAATGTTCTTGGACCTTTTCTCTAAAGTTCATTCAAAGCTTCTTGCAGCATGGTATTCTTTTTCCCTGTTCAATGGAAGTCTCATGAGAATTCTATTAGCTTCAGAAAATTCCTCTGAATTCTTATTGCCAAATATATATCTGTATATGCAAGAATAAATTGATTATTCTAAACAAGTCCAGTGTTAGACAAGTAGCAAGTAAAAATAGCACAATTCACACATTCTTACTAAGAGCTAGCTCAGCAGTCAGCAGCACGGCCTGAATGCTCAACTATAAATGCTCCTGTTATGTGGTAACCTGATTTGACTGTTTCCTCTGCCAAGCTGTCCTATTTAAGTGACTTAAAATGTACGGGTAAGTTGCATCTTTTGTGTAGCCGAAAGTGCATCAACACTGAAAGAGTAAAACCTTGGTAAATGTGAGCTACCGACAGCAGTAATGAGTCTCTTTGAGAGGAAACGGTGTGCTCTTCCTGTCGTCGTGGTTTCTCCGTCAGTGGTGGAGGGGGAAGGAACGAGGGAAATAGAGACTGCTACATTCAAAGGCAAGATCTTCCGCTGGTGAGGCTCTCTTGCATTTTATCTGATGCCCATATTTACAAACCTGAGCACATGTGGTTTCACAGAAACGTTCAGAAGGGAAGATAGAGGCAATGAGCAGCACACGCACGATCTGTTTCCTGTGGTGGTTGAGAAGGGTGTGCTGGATGCCAGGCCAGGCTGGTGGGGCAGCAGCGAGAGCTGCGGCACACAGTCGGTGACACCGTCGGAGTTGTGGCAAGAAGCTGTGTGTGAGGGCACGGGATGCACATACCTACGATCAGAGCCCAATCGGAGCCCAGTGGCAGTTTGTGTTCTTGCTTTTAAGTTGTGCCAGTTGCAGACCAATTTCAGGCGACACACAAGATAACATTTTTTTAATACACATAACGATTATTGCCCCATCCATGCAACATTTTGAACATTTTCTGTGATAAACAGTGCTAGATTTTTTTTCTATCAACATTTTAGTTTTCACACCTAAAAAGCATGCACAGTTGCACATATAGATGTTATCTCTGCTTGATTGTTTACATTTCCAGTGTTATACCCATATCTGTTCACTCTGCCTAATGTGGCTTGATGATTTCACTCTGTGTTTTCCCTTTTCAATTGTATACATCAGATAGCAGATATTCATACTTCCCTTTCATCATGTGACATGTTTTCATAATGCAGAGTGACAATGTGGCAGACTTACTTTTGCAAAGAGTTAGTCTTGATCTACTCTACAGCATTCCTTAGAAACTAGCACTAATTTTAACAGTATAAATTAGGGAATGCAAGGTATGGATGGTACTGTGCTTGCAAATACTAAATTCTATGTGTTACATTTTTGCAGATAATCAGTGCTCACTCAATTAGTCTGAAGATTCATTTGTTATTTAAGGATAATTCTGTTTCTGAAACAGCCTCTTTAAAACTGTATTATCTGCTTCATCTCTGTGCTAGCCTCTGATATGGTAGCTCTGTGCATATCTCTGATATGACTGATGCTTTGGAAGACATTGCCATGAAAGGAGAATACACTTGCAGCAGTGTACTTGAAAGCTAACGAATTATCATCCATCTTCTCTTTTATAGCATGTGCTGGTATAAACTATGGGGAAATTGGCGGCTTATTGATGCTGCATTGAAAAGTGGTGAATCAGAGTTGCATTGAAAATTTGTTGAGGGCGCTAGGTTGTAATTTTAAAGGTGTTCAATGTTCCAGATAAACATACACTTAGCTTTCTGTAAAGAGTTTATGCACCTTAACTCCACTTACTCCAGCTCACGGTGAGTGCTTTCAAACTCCTCAAAATTGCAATAGGCAACTACTTGAATGCTAAAGACCTAGATACCCTTAAAAATCTGAAGCCCAGTTCTTAAAGACCGGTAGTCTTAGCCTGCCAGCTCAATTCAGTCTTGAACAATGTACTGTGTGAGTGTTACCTACCTAACCACTAGAGCAAGGTCATTACCACCCATCAGAACAGTAACTCAGAATAAATGAATGAGAAACATCCCTCCTGGCCTGTATTTGAAGTTGTGACTTACAGGCAAAAAGCTAACTATACCATTATAATCATCCTAACACTCCGGTCTTACCATCCTTCATATCTCTAATTAAACATGCAAAAAAATAAGTATCTTCCTGACGGTCCTTCCTCAGGTTTGCTATGAGTGATTTGAAAATGTCCAGAAAATTGCTATGAAAAGATGTCATGAAACTTTTTCATTCTAAGAGCTTTTTTTAAAAATTCTAAATAGATATTATTATTTTTAAAATTTCAAGAAAATGTAACAACATTCTAAGCCAGGGTCAATGTGTCTGAAACTACAGGAAAGCCTACACATGTCCATTACAATATATACTTTTTTTTTAAAGTTACTAGTAATTTTTTTAAAAGACAGAAGAATTTGTGCTTGTAAGATTATATTAGTGAAAGATCTAGCAAGCCAAAGTGCTTTCCTTTTCCATTCTGACTAAATCATACACTATTTGGGGTAGAAATTTGGCAGGGAACTCTGTTGGATTACCCCTACATTGTGGCTGGACTGATTTCTTTATCCTTTTTTTGATAGATGGACGTCTAACCGAGCCCTGAATATCTTCAGTGGTGCTGATCCCAAAGCTTCATTTGGCAGCTGGTTTCCTTGGCTATAAGTCCTTATGTTTATAAACTTTTCCCTGATATAGAATCCTAATTTTCCCCTCACAATGCTTAGGGCCACTTTTTTTATCTTCTTTCTTTATTTATTCTTAACTAATGAGAATAATCAAATACCGTCTCTTTTTCATTTCCTTTCTATTGTGGCCAATAAGAGGTTGCTTTAAACTCCCTGGAATTAACGTGTTTAATTCTCTCGGCTTAACATCATACCATGGGTCTTGTTTTGCAAGCCTACCATCACTCTTCTTACATAGCTCAAGATTTAGCCAACTTTTTTTAAACAAAATATCTAAAACCAGTTACAGTACTTTAGCACATGACCATAAATGACCATAAACAAGACAAAAGTTTCCTCTTCTCATTATGTATATTTTCATGGATTCTGTTGTGTAAGTGGTTACACTAGCTGATTATGTGGACCTCTCATCAGGCTAGAAAATATAAGAGCTTGTAAAGCTGAAAAATATCAGTGCTGCAAAAAGAATGACACTAATCATTGAGACAACAGTTAGAGAGACTAATTCTAATCAGCAAAGAAATGAAACAGTAGACCAGTATCGGTGTTAATCCCACTGAACTGGGAGGCTGGTGTCTCTGTAACCACTACAAGACAGTTAAGGAGGGTCAGGGAAGGAGAGATTTATTTTAAAGGGAGTAAAGACAATGTGAGAAAAGGAGCAGTGGGCTGTGAATTAGCAGTTTGGAATGATGCTGAAAAGACAACATTTTTAGGAGCTGAAGGAGAGCCTAAAACTGGCTAAAGAGTTTTGGGGAGATGTTTATATATTGGGAAACTACAGAAGATTATGTTAACCCTGCAGCACCAAGCTGCGTCACTCAACAACAGTTCATGGCTGAGGACCCTGGGAGGAAGAAGGCTGAACTGCATCCTGAATGCAGAGGAAGGTGAAGTAAGCTAACTCCTATCTTTCTTCCAAACAATTCCCACCTGCTAGCAGTTTCTTCCTTGGTATACACAGAGTTTTGTGCATTAGCTCCCAAGGTGCCCAGGCATGGTCCTCAGCACAGTATAGTACATCTTTTCTGGATAAATTCCATTAGGTACACACAGAAGTTCTTTGGTGGACCTAGTCCTGGGTTGGATTTTCACAAAACCATCATTAAATCAAAAGTAGTAAGTATCCGATAGCTTCTGACAGTTCCACTAAACACATATTTGCCCTAAGTGTCCTTGAACAACTGACTGCAAGTGCCCTGACTGGTCATTGCAGCTTCATGGATCAGGCAACAGGATGTGTGAACACACACAGAAAGATGGCTCACGATGGTATGACCCTGGAAGTCTTTTCTATTAACAGGATGAGCACTTGGTTCAGACTGTGTTTGGTCAAGCTTCTGGACACATCTCATTCTCATCAAACATGCTCACAGGATTAACAGGAGCTGTACCAGAGTATCTCCCATGCAGTCATTAATCTAATTTGCCAAGGCAAAATCTCACACTACTAACCTGGCATGCATCTTTCTAGTTGCCGTGGAATTATTTACATTTTGTCAGTAGTTACACAGTACCAAACATGCCAAGACCATTCAAATATTTTTGACTATTGCTCTAGTTCGGTTCCAACCATGAAAAGTAACTCAGACAATTCCAATTATAAAAGAACTGCTTCATCTGGGCATTCATCACTTCTAGTGACAATTAAATCGGTTGTTTTAGAGTAGGAGTGTAATGGCCACTGAGTAGAAAACTCACAATAGCCTCAGAGCTGACCTTGTTTGCCAGGTAGCTTTTAGCCACTATACCATTTCCTCTGAGCTGTGAACCCTTTAACCCCTGCATATGCATCTGCACCAGTGTGTTCAAGGAACACTTATTTCTGCATCTCACTGACCCCTATCATCAAGCTGATCATTACCAAGTTCTTCTTTTCACTATAGGACTGTCGCTTTTAGGACGTGGGAAATGTGGTTCCTTTTTTAAATAAAGGAAGTCTGAGTAATTCTGTAAAGCCACGAAGACCGAACTCTGCATACACATTTATTCCAACACCTTACATCATTTCAGCTTTTGAAGTTCTGATGTCCAAAATAACTTTCTTAAAATCACAGAGCTTTTAAGCAACCAAGTCCATCTAGGGGAATTGTTTTCCTGACACTGGGGACAAAATTCCCTAAATCAGAATACTGCACTTGAAAGTTTTCTTGAGACTATAAGAATCTGTTGTTGTCCCCATGTGTCTGCTCAATAATTTGCTGCTAAGCATTACTACTGTATACAAACCATTTGGCAGCATTGCGTCCAGGTTGAAGAGCCACCAGATTCAGTCTGACATTGAGAACAGTACTGCCTTGCTGGAATACCTATTTTTGCATTTCGATTTGCATCTTCCACTAGCATGCTGTAGGATGCCACATACCTAGTTCACTATCTGGAGCCTGCAACTGCAGTCTTTGATAGAAGTGGACAGACAGGCCTGCTCTCTGATGTGCAGTCTATAGGAATGCCACTTTAAAGTCATTCCTGCATAAAATGTTTGCACAGCCATTAGGACAGCTAGCAAGGTACCCGGAGACCTCATGCTCTTGCTCTGCTGCTGATGCCAGTTATCATTTAGGTCCTATTTGCTTCAGCCATTACCAGAACATTGAAGCATGGGCCAGAGCAAGCTCACCGGAGTTCAACAAAAACAAAAGTTGAGCACAGTGACCTTGAGGAAGCAACTGGGGGCTATCTGCATAGCTGCGGCCAACCCTCTGGCCATATAAGCTACCCACCTGAGCTTTCCAAAGCAACAAGGTACCTACTACACGCCTTAGGAAGCCAACAGATGTATGGGACATGCAGGATCAATTAGCAGGAGGAGATAATCAGCTCACCACTGGTCCATAGACAGTTATATAGATACCAAACCTGTCAGATCCTGGGATGACCTGGCAGTATCGATTTCAGCAGCAGACATGGGTGCTGGTACACCATGCTCTTCCTTGCTTACCGACGAGGACATCTTGCTGGGAGGCTTACAGTGCTCTTGAGCTGGGATAGCAATTTTCTGGTCCTCCTGTGTCACTTATAGCCTGTGGTCTGGTATCTGAACTTGCTCCTACTTCCATATCACATTTAAGGGCAGTGAGGGTTTTAAAGCCAGAATCCCTTATTAAACAAAGTGAATACTGACAGTGCTTTTGGAGGTTCAGAGACACTGGACCTTGCCACCTCCAGACCAAACCAGTTAAATATGGTGACATTACAGGCATGAGCTGCCTTTTTGATATGGCTTTGAGGATGATGGAAGGTGTGTTTTTAGGTGGATGAAAGGAGAATAGGGCCAACTAAATGAATTGCCTGAATACTTCCTAGTACAGCTCAGGTGAATCCAATTCTAATCTGAATGAAGTGTCAGGGAGGCTAGAAACCTTGTTAATATGAATACCTACACAAAGTCACTAATTTAAATGAAAGCAATTGCTGACAACAGTACTTTAAATTTACAAAGCTCTTTCTAGCTGGGATTTTAAGAGAACCCATTCTAAACCTAACTCTGACCATTTAAGTCTATGACAAAACTTCCACTGACAACTGCAGAAGCAGGATGAGGCCTCAGGGAAACTTTTTTTAAACAATTTTTACACTTTCACCTCACTGCTTTAAAGCATTTTTCAAGCACATACACCTCAGAGGTTTTATATAGCTGGTGAGTAAGCTAAAACATATGAGGAAGAAATAATTTGTTCTAAGCCACAGAAGAAATCTCTGTCAGAGCTAGAAATTGGACCTGAAACTGTTGATGTCCTGTTCTTCTCTGTGGCATGGGAAAGTCTTCTCACTGAGCTTTCAAGTCCACAGGGCAGAAATGATAATATCAGTGAGTTATAGCTGTTTGAGTTGTTTATGAAGAAGAGTGGCCATCATGATACTTGTAGCTCTACAGTTTTCATTTCCTTACTGCAAAACTGAAGATAATTCTTACTTTAAAGCATCCATTCCAGCTTAATCAGGCTGCATTTAAGTGTTTAATGCAGTTTAAGTAGAGACAACAGGAACTGTAAAAAAATTGTGTTTTATCATATCCTTTCAGCTGTCATGGTTAAATTTTTAAGGATAAAAAAATAATCAATAGACATGACAGAAACATACAGAAAACATTTCAAGTTTCCTTTGTATTTTATCATATAGAAATCAGGAAGACAAATAGACTCTTCTCCCTGAAATGTTTATATTCCCCCTGAAAAAAAAAAACCAACCATGTACATGCACAGCTGATTTTCAGCAAGTGACCTCTGATAAATGTCAGTTCTTTGGGAAAATGTTTAAAATAATAATTAAAAAGAAAAAAAAAAAAAAAAAGGGGGGGGGGGGGGAAAAAAGATCAGATCAGCTCAGNTGTGGAGGGGAGAGAAAACCAGAAATTAGACAGTGACAAAATGGCATTGAGGGAGACTTCAGGAAATATATTTTCTTTTCCAGTGTTACATTCCAAGATATTTTTAAATCACAGATATTGGAAACAGATTCCCATACAATTCTTAATCAGTTACAGTAGCCACCAGGGTTAGTGGTTCCTAACATGTGGCAAAAAATATAATATTTCTAACTCAAGCCATGTCATACTGGTATTTTACCAGCATTCCTCATGCTATTGTTACAATTCCACTAGTTTTACAGCATTTGATTCTTTCTGAATGTCAGAACATAGTATCTCCCTTTCTGATGTTAACGGCAAGCAGTAAAATCATAATAACCATGGTTCTTTTCATCCCACTATCTCAAGATACTTTGATCCTTATCCCTAATTTTGTAGATGGAGAAAATGCAACTCAGAATCACGAGGTGACTCTCTGGAGTCAACCAATGGTAAGCTTGCTGTAGGGCCTAGAATGGAAAAATCAGCAAAATCAGCACTTCCCAAACTTTATAGAGCCTATCTGGTCTCACACATAAAAGAAACACGCTGCTAATTGCCTCCCCCTATTTTGCACTACAGCAATGCTGCTCTCGTGCATCTCCGGGGCATCATTGCTTCCTCACCCTGAAGCTGGGATCCCAGCCCACCAGACACAGCTAGTACACAGCTCTGTAATCCCTTAGAGGCAACAGCCTCTGAGGTGGATCCCTGAACAGGGTCGACTGTCCCCTCCAGTGGCCAGGGGGAGGCAAGCTCCACTGGAAAGCTGATGCTGTGGTCCTTCTGCTGCCACTTGAGACTGTGGCCTTGGAAAGAAAGCGGGCACAGCAAGGCACAACCTGATGTGGGTGCTCCCACACACAAGCCATGACCCACCATGTCTGACACGTGGCACGTGCCAGTCCTTACCTCTGTGTTTTGCATCAGATTCCGATGTTAGGAATCCACATGTGTTGGGGTGGCACATTAAGCCTTTTATAAAAAAACCTATAAAAAGTATTACTCAGCTGTGAGACTCTCATAATTACTTAGTGAAACTTACTGTTTACAGACACATTGAAATAAATCACATTAACAAAACCTACCTGATTTCATAAGCAATTTGTATCCAATATTTAATATTTTAAAACCCATTAAACATTTCATTTAACAATGGAGTAACTAGAAAATTCTGAGATAAAAGCTATAAAAAAAGAGACTTGAACTATTCTCTGAAAGACATCTTGAAAAGCTTGCTGCAAAGCTGTATCGACGTTTTTAAGAGAAACCATTCCTAGTTAGCTATTATAAAACAAAGCAGAGTTACATATAAAAGTTCAAAACAAGAGTTGCTGTCATTAATGCAGAATATTTCAGAAGAAGCTGCAAAATCCTGAAGAGGTGCCATTTACAACACTGGATGGGCTTTATGTTCCCCATCAACAGTGCTAAGAGTACAAAGTGGCAAATCGCACATTTCCCCAAAAATTCAGTTTGGGGATGACCAAGCATGATTATAAAACTGGGCAGGAAAGATGGTGATGGGTGAAAGACATCTGGAAAAGCTGAGCAACTATGTTTCAAAATCGACACACTATTCTTCCACACACACAAAAAAAATTGAGTTGTTTTTAATTTAATTTCAAGTTAAACTGAATCTGTTTGTTTGGGTTTTTTCAACAATATCACTTTTACTTACATTCCCTGATGTTAGAGGTAAGAAAAAACAAACTACCATCCAACCAACAGTAGGGAAAGGCTTATTCTAGGACACAAAGGGATGGTTATCTGTTGCCTGCGTAAAATACAACACAACAGTGGCTAGCAAAGTACTGCTGACTTCTCTGATGCAAATGCTGCGAGCAAGTTAAACATTTTGAAATAACCTTGCCTGACAACAGTTATTAATACACTTCAAATGCAAATTTTACTTTTCTTAATCCAGAATAGGAGTTCCTGGAGATCATGGTATGTATCTGGATTGAAAGTTGTCAGTCCTATTTATATTAAAAATCTATTTTGAAATTTAAATGCTAGATTTAAAATTAAACATTTGATTAAGATGATCTGATACTTGCCAAACTTCACCACCACAGTCGCAAATAAAATTACAAGAATGTGGCCTTTTTCACGTATCGTCTAGGAAATTTAGAGAAATGAAACTAACCCTAAACTAATGGTGCCCATTGGCCTTCCAAAAACACTGATGTCCAAGCTCCATGCATTTGTTTTCTTACAAGGGCGTTAGCAGTATATTTAGCACCAGAGTGGAAATAGGGGAGGTTAGACTAAAAGACTCATATTACATATTGCAGGTCTCATATTCCCACTCTTGTGCTGCTCCTGGATTTATGGCCTGCTCATTTCGTGGTTTCTTTTGAAGCATTTTGACAGACAATTGCTTCTCTGCCTGAAATTCAATAACAGCTTTAGCATAATATACTAGATACGCAGAGGAAGCCTTCCCCAGAAAGTGATGTTATTTTTCCAAAAGAAAGTTGGGGAGGGTTATTTGTTTGTTTTGTTTTGAAGTCACAACAAGCAGATGAAGCAGCAAATGAAAGGGGAATTAACTGTATATTCAATAAACGTGATCATTTTGGCTGCATATATTCAACTTAATTGTAATACAGAATTATGCTGTATGAGAGCAGGTGAGGCCTTAGACACATATAGAGTTAAATATAGAGAAACTGTTGAGATACTAAAAGCCGAGATATTGCTGCTGACCACAGAGAGCAAATTACAATTAAGTACACATCTTTCTGGGAAGTTTGCCAAAGAAAAACCAGGGAGAGGCAGTCGTCACTGCTGCTTTGCCTATGCTAGGGAAAAATGGAGATCTAGTTGCTGTAACTCTTACCAACAGAGCAATTGCACTCAGAGTACAAAGCAAATCAGTGCTAACGAGACAAATCAGGAAACCAGCTCCAAGAAGGAGTTCAAGGCACAAAAGTAGAAATGCTTCAGCACTGTCTGCATTATCAGCTTAGCACTGGGTCGACTAGCACCATTGCTGACTGGTACTGTAGCACAGTGTTATTTTTTGCACAAAACCAGCTTCATGAACTAAAGACAGAAAAGCAGGGGGGAAAACTTCAGATGTAGAGTTACAGCAGGAGAAAGCAGAGAGAATGTAGAAGCAAAAAAATGTTTGAGCAGCACTTTTGCCTCTGATAAGAAGGTACCAAGAAGAAGTGAAATCATGGAGGTACAGTGATAACAGCAGAACACAATCAAGAATATTCATATAGAGCGGAATTTCTTCAGCAGACAAAGGAGAGGGAAAGGTAACAACACTGGCCACAGTGTAGCCCATAATGAGAAAAAGATGAAAAGGATCCCAGCCAACCACTCCCTGTATTGGACTCAAAATTGAGATTTATTCTACTAGGGAACACAAATTGAGAGGAAGAACAATGACAAAAGCTAATAAGAGCTGGAAGATGTCACATCCTACGTCATTTCAGTACTTTGCTTTCTTAAAGAGAAACTGTCTGATCCAGCAAGAAAGAGACTACTCTGACTTTTCAGTCAGGTCAAGATATCTGTAGAAGTTTTCTATTGGTCTTTGCTGGTAATACATGGTACTAATACTTCTATACTTGCAATTCAGAGGAGAAGTGGCTGTCATCTGCAGCCTGAGCATGATCAGCAGCATTGACATACTTCTGCCATTCTAACTGTGGCAGCATCTAAACAGAGGGGGGCTCTTCAGCACCAATCTCTCATATACCCTGGCAAGCAACTTAATCTCCACAAATGCTTTCCTGGTTGGCTCATTTTGTTCTGGGCCCAATGTTACCTCCAATTCTCCTCTCTACCATCCTGGTTGTTACAAGATCTCTCTTCTGTAATTTCTCATTATCTTTTCAATGTGCAAAGTTATCATTTACTAAACACCATAAGTTAGTTAGACTCCCCTCAACACAATTCTTAAGTATATCTTTATGTCTACCACTGGATCAAAGAGTCTCTACTTTTTTTCTGTGTGAGAAAAATCCCCTTTGGTGTGAAAAGAAAATACTGGAAGTTTCATCTTGCACGATTTCCTGAGATCCTCAGTAAGCAAAGGGCATTTATACTACTGTCTCTAACCATCTCTCAGCCTCTCACAGGGCTGAGCATCCGGGCTGTACCCAACCATGGCTAATCTGAAAAAAAATTCACAAGGAACAGAACAATACAGATGCAAAAGCCCAATTTCAAGCATCATATTTCTATCTGACTCAGTAGTTCTCACCTTTGTCACTTTTGGGGTGATGAGCTGGACCTGGGTCTTCTCTTGGGAGATTCCCCTTTCCTGTTCCACACTCTACCAAAATGCTGGTGGTGCCAATTCACAGTGGTCTGTGGTGCAAAGAAAGCAATGTCACAGGCATGCTACAGAAGCCAAACTCATTCATTAGTCCAAGGTCTCCTTTTAACTCAAATACTGTTTGATAATGAAAAAATGTTTGGGACCCAGAATTTACTTAACAACATAAACCAATATTTCCATGTGGTTTCTATAAACTCTCAATCCAGAAACAACATTCAAGGGTTTAATTGCACAAAAGGCAACACCACCAACCTCTCACTCTTGAAGACCTGTATTAACAATGAGTCCCAAATCACCTGCAAATACAATACCACAGTGAAAGAGTAGTCAGTCCTGACCTTAGTGCACATTTGTCTGCGTGGTATTATCACAGAGTTCAGAAATTTGAACCATCTCATAAACAAAGAAGGCATTAAAACCATTTGGAAATACCCAAAGTATATAAAGAAACGTGTGCTTCGCTGCTCTCTGGCAGTAACCTTTTCCATGAGTCCTTTGCCAGTCTGACCATGCACAGGGCTGCAGGACCAAAGCAGAAACTGATTAAAACAGGCATGGGCACATGTGTGCATGGGCATTCATATGTTTACAAACACATTTCTATGTGCTAAGGAAAGAAAGGATGCAGGGAGGACTTTTGAAAAGCTTTTATGCAGGGCAAACTTAAGGAAGTCAGGGACAACTGCTCTCAGTAAACTGATCTGAGATTAAGAAAAAAAGGAAATGGTCCCCTTTGATGGAGTTTAGAATAGGTACAGCTGCATTGTGCAGGAACAGGAACTTGATAATAAAAACACTCTGATGTGGCATTTACCCCAAAACATCAGTGAGTGAAAATAAATACGCATCCACAGAGCTTAGGCTTAAACCACTTTAGAGCATCACAAGAAGATCTTGGATGTGCTGGAAATTAGGCTTCTAGCAGTTAGTTAGGGTTGCTGCAACCAGTTACTGGACATTTGTGTCTTTTAGGTAGTCGTGTATAACATGAGTGGGAGGCAGCATCTGTGGGCGACAAAGTTCTGCGCTAGGAACCAGTTCTTTAAGGAAAATTAGTACCCTGAGCCAGGACCTATATCACACACAGTCTTTGTGGGGTTCATCTCTTTTGCTTATTAAGGCTGTTTGCATGGATTGCTGCTGTCCTAAAGTCGCACAGACTGAAGTCCTCTTGGTCTTACTCATTTGGGCTACTTTTTTTCCAGTCCAACACAGCTGTCAGTCAGGGCACAATCTCTTTGAGAGCAACAAATAAGCCAGATGCATAGTTCAATGACCAGACACTTCAAGGCATAACAAGCTAGTGAAGCAAGCTAATTTTGCTTGCAAAAGAGTTAGCCTTTATTAGCCACTAATACCACTTTTTTGCCCTGCATAGCCCTTTAACCAGCTGCAGCTCTATTGACGTCACATTTTGGAAAGATTACTAGTGGTATGTCTGGTTATGGAAAGCTTAGAGAGCAGCTACCACTTACTAGGATAGCAGAGGAATGAACTTAAATTACCACACTGTAGGCATTCATATGGAACAAATCCTGTCATTCGGACCACAAATTCTGCAAGGCATTTTTGCCTCTGTCAAATTTTTATCATATGTTTATTACATGTATCAATATGTAGTATAAGGCACGCATATTAATAACAATGAATTGAGACCAGAGCTGATGGAGAACATGTACAGAATTGCATATATACATATATATTTATATATGGGTATACAGTCATTTATTGTGTTTATATCATCATGTTTAATCTTGGGTTTGGAGACAGTAATGGAATCATTGGTACTTTGTATTTTTTTATTTTCTCCATTTTGGTAGAATTAAGGAGACTCAATAACCTAGCTGCACTCATAGACTTGAATTTCAGATATATTTTGTATGAATCACTCACTATGATTTACAAACCCTGGCTAAACCCAGTGTTGTTACTTTTTTTTTTTCCTATGGAAGTGCCAGACTGCCGTGATATCTTACAACTTTGTGATAGTGCTGTAGATCAAAAATCACAAATTAACCTGCTGATCTAGAGGATTAGACAAAAGATCAAATCTATTTTAATCAGCCACGGCACTTCCTACACAGAAAAACATAGAAACTCTTAAAGGCAAACTCTCCTGATTTCAGTTCGAAGTCCAAGGAAGGAACAAAATTATTTTTTGCTCTGAATAATGTTTAAAGAAACAAAGTATAAGGAAGCTGCACAGGTTGCAATGCTGAGAGGGAGAAGAGAAAAATAATCTCAAAAAAAATATGTATTAAACAAACCTCTTGCAGGTTTTCATTAATTTTAGTCTAGCTTTGAAGAAGAGGGAGAATGGCAAGTATCATAGGTTCTCAGTCAAGCTATTTAGGTGAGGAACCCAAACCAGCTGCATTTTTTAGTAACTAGTTTCATAAAAAAGAGCTGTGAAAGCAACTGACACCTATAAGTAGTAAAAAGGCCAGTAAAGGAAAGGCACTGAGATAACCTTACTTCCAGAGTTGCCTGCCTCAGAAAAATTAGGGTAATAGTCCTGCTGTTTCAAGCAGCACAGCATCACCATGCCTCTCCTGTAGCAGCAAGAAGTCTCCCAACAGTTGGGCTACAGTTTCAGCCTCATGTGACATCTTTTATATTTTTTAATATTATTTTTAAATCTCAGGAATAAGGAATAGGCCCTGAAAGGCTGTGGGGTTTTTTCTCCTGGAATATAACAGCAATAATGTACAGCAGCAATTAACATGTTCTGGTATAGCTAGGATGCTCAACACACTTTAAACACAAACTGAGTAAAAAGAACAGAGGAGGTTGAATTATTTCCTTTAATATATTTATATATTATATATATTTTTCTGTTGATCAGATGATGCATGGCTAGCAGTATTTCTAACAGCAACTTTTCATCGTTTAGAAAACTGTAAGGAAGGCCTCCCTGGGACCAAACTGGAAGTTCTGATTGACATATTTCAGTATGGAGCAGCTGAAACACGGAATCAAAGCATGATTTAGCATTCGTGGGTAGAATGTATGAAAGAAAGGGAGCCCTTTCTCACCAAAAGCATACCTGAGCAGAGGAAGCCAATCCAACCAGACTTCAGGCTGTGCCAATAGCAATAATAAATATATACCTCTTTGGACAGGATGAGGAGTAGTGTTTTCCCTCCTTCTGTCACATGCCAGCATGGCTTTAATAAGAAAACCGTGGGTATTCATCTGTCTTATCGGTGGTTGCAACAAAGAGCATTTGTCTTTGCCTTTCCTTCTGACCATGTTCTACAAAGTCAGTCATAACAGATTCTCAACCTGGAAGTGAGTAATGAATGCAGATGCAAACACACTCTTTTTATGACTAGACTGGACAAGTAAAAGGGTAAAGGTAAAAGGGTAGCCCCTTAAACATTTCTCTTGCATGGTATAGGAAAAGTAAATAATCCAGCAGACAAAATCGCAAACATCGCATGGAAAAGCAATTCCTCTCCCATCTTAGCAACACTAATTCTCCTCAGCAGTGCCACAAGCAACATCTACCTTTGCATTTTTATTTCACTTATAACCACAGAAATACCAACATGAATGCAGAGCTGGTCTTCTAACTAGCTGATTGCTTATAGCACCTAAAGCATATCTAAACAACATGGCAGCTGGTCTGGCAGCTCGGCTGCTCCCATTACTGGTGCTACCCAGAACGGGCAATAAGGATGGAGAAAAAACATTGTGAAGGAATAGCTGCAAGGAAATACCTACCATGTCAATTCCTCTGGCAAACAAACAGTAGATATTAAAGGGTATACCTGCTTTGTACAGCATACAGAAAGAAACCAAAATATTTTAGAAAGGACATCTGCTGCAGAGTAGCCAGAGCAGAGATTTCCTTCAATTCCAGTGAAGCTGGCTAAGAAAAGTGAAAAAGGAAAACAGCCTTTTAGGAAAAGCAAAACAACAAACCAACAAACCCAATAACATGGTTAAAACTAAGGTGAAGACAAATAAAGCTGCTTATCGGTGCAACACACCTACAACAGAGGGGAGCAGTAGAGAAGCGGGAAAGCCACACTGATACTATGCCCACAGCAGACTGGCCCTGAGAATACATTTGCCATGTACCACAGTCAAAATAAGTGTCATCTGCTCCGTGTGATGCTGCCAGGGATACTGACAGTCTCAGCAAGTTTCTGGATTTAATGCATCAGGCATTGAGTTGCCATTGACCCACATGGAAAGGACAAACCTGAAAGGAGGGATTATGACTGGCACAGGCAACTTGGATTAAATCTGTATGATGGTAAAAATCAGGCTCAGATTTTTGCTTATATTTCCTCTTCCCCTCCCCCCCCAGCCCCGAGCTCTCGTGATTCAAGAGTGGAGAACAATGTCGGATCTCACACAGAGTCAGCACGGCATGAGACGGGGAGTCTGCGCTAAAGCGATTTTATGGATATATGCTTTCAAATGAAATCAAAACTTCCCTAGCACTGCAGCCCTTCTGCTCCCAAGGCTTTCCCAACTTCTGGGTGTTATTGGCAGTTACCAAAAGACTTATTTTAAGGAATAACCGGAAAACTGCAGTAGTCTGGATGTGTCATAAACAGCCAGTCCCAGCCTAATGTGGGACACTGCAGTGCTGGGCACCCAGGAGGTCTGGGAGCACAGAGGCCCTGCAGCTGGGGCTGGAGCAATGTGGGGGATTTTGCAGTCCCCTTATTTCCCGTGCAGTCAGCTCCTGGCCACAGAAAACATGCAGTCGTGCTTACATCGGGGATTTAATTGGGGGGGCGGGGGGTGGCAGTTACATTAAATCTCTGCAGAGAGGGATCTTCCCTGCCACCTCCCCCATGAAATGACTGTTTAGAGTTATTTGTCCCGGGTCATACTAGCAGAGCAGCTTGGCTATCAGTTGCAAGGACATTTGGGGGGACTTATCAGATTATAAAACACTGAAGTGTGATGATTATTCAGCAAGTGCCCTCTCCAGTCACCACAACCATCATCTGTGGCTTACCAGCCAGAAACTTTGAGTCATGAAAACAGAGGCTGTTGACTAGTGAGCCACGTGTGCTCGTCTCCAGCCCGCCAAACTGTCTACCACAGCAGAGCCGGAGTGCAGCACTGATGCACCTTAACTTTCAGTGACGCATAGAGGCTGTTACATCGTGTTCATCCTGTATTATCTTGATGCTTAGGCTATGCAGGCTCTTTCACAAATTGTTCAGTAAGGGGTTTTGGCAATGGTTTCATGTTACAAGGCTTCTTTTTATATCCCCTGCTGCCTCTTTCAGCCCTATCCACCCGTTCTTGCAACTATTAATAAAGTATCCCTTCCTCCAGCTGTGAGAGCAGGCTTTGCAGCCTGTTTTCAAGCTATTGTTGCACTTCTAACAATTAAGACTTCACAGCTTACACTTCATTATTTTCTTTCCTTGAATCCAAAGGGCATTTTTCAAGGAGCTATGTCAGCTGACATCTAGTCCTAAAAATAGGCATTCAAAACCCTAAAACCTGTAGAAATGCTTCCAGGACTTTTTTTTTTTTTTTTTTTTTTTTTAATTCAACACTGGTATTTCTTTTAAATTAACTTTCTTCTGCAACCGGAACAGTACTGCTCTGTATTAGCAAAAAAGAATTTGAGAGAAAAGTTAACCCTAAGCCAACTCTCCTGACAGCACCCATGCTCATGCTGTCCTTTTGAAAAGCCTGTCCTCTTGCTGCCCCTGCATTGACCAGATTCACCCGTACAATGGACAGAAAGACAGAATACATAGGTTATATATGCATTATAATATATATTCTGTAGGTATTACATCTATTCCCCATATGGTACAGCCAGCACTGATCTCACCACCATCTCAGCAGAAGACCACATCTAAATCCTAGATAAAAGCCTAGAGCAATTAGGAGGTTACGGAAGAGAAGTTGCAGGGTCAGGGTGCTGTCACACTGCTCAGCTTTGCATCCTCTAGCCTGGACCACAGCAGGGTACACGTTCCGGGTTCCAGCAGAGCAGTACCCAAATCTATTCACCTCAGTTCAGCAAATGAAAGATCAGACAGTGAAATGATGAAGAGTGAACAAGGATTTTGATTGCATCTTTTTTTCTTCTTTCACTTTTCTGTGCCATATTGACACACCCCAAACACAAATAAGTTTTAGAAGATGCATGCTCTGCACTCCTTTAAAGTTACCCTTCTCAAAAATTTCTCAGTTTTGAACCCTTAAAAAATGGAGGCACTCAAAATAAACAATCACTTTGAAAATCTTGGCCTCTATCCCAGTAGAGAGTGAATCTAGTCATGTACACAGCCACCTTCAAACTACACAAAAATTAAGCATTAGAACAATAAAACCACAACAAGTAATATGGAAACAAAAAACTCAGTATGATGCAGCAGCTAAGATCATGTCTCTCTCAGCTCTTTAAATCATAATTGATCACTACTTGGTTTGCTAGTCCTGGCCATGAACCAGAACCCCATTGACTTTCTGTTCTTTGAAAAGCAACCCAAAACACAGTTCCTGTGCCATCACATTTAAAAGATATGCAGTCAGAGCCAATACTTGGTGTTGTGTTTTACCTGTGCTGTTTCCTCTTCCTTACCGAATGCCTGACGTGAAGAAGTCCCAGATTTCTCTTATTGACTGCTGCCATTTCTGTCTTTTTTTCAGTTGACTCCATCTTTCAGAGGAGTTACTACTTCTGCAGTTCTAGTGTCATTTTTGCTTTAATGAGAATGTAAAACTGTACAAAAGGTAGATACTTGATTAGTATTCTTCTTCTTTTGTCTCAGCGTACTCATTCACAAAATCAGAACGCATGGCCAGAAGTAACAGGAAGCGTCAGTTCTTGAACAATAAAACCACTGAAAGAAAAAGTTTACAAGCCAGCTCTGGTCCACAGACCACAATGTAAAAGCTTTCAGATTAAATTATTTTCATTGTCTAGCATGGAAAAAGGAAGGAGAGGAAAGACAGAAAGAAAGACAGAAAGAAAAAAATCCTTATATATCATTATCATACAAAGCTGAAAAAAAGATAGGAAATTAATCTTATCAAATACTTCAGTATTCAGCTTTCTTTTCCTAAACTGGGATGAATAAGTAAATATCTTTTTTTTTTTTCCTTTTTTTTTTTTTTTTTAATTTCCAATAAGAAAGAAAACTTTGGGGTTATTTTGGGAAGAAATTCCAATTTTTAGTGTTCATGAATTGAAAAATTTTGTTTCAATTTGCTGGACTCTTTTCCTATTGCATTTCTCATGAGAGCTACAGGAGTGACCATCTGCATTCCTCATCCTCTTCTATGGGATAATGACTGCCATAATGTACCAAACTGGTCAAAGACAACTAGAATTCTATGGCTTAGTGGCAAATACCAGTTGGCAAGTAAGCTCAGACCAGCAAAGAGACTGGGAGCAGTAGACATGCAAACTATAAATTGACATAAGAAATACATCACAAAAGGGAAATACATCACAAAACTAAATGGTCTCAAAATGGAAGGCTCCATTTTCTTTTCTGAAAGAATAATAAAACAGCACAAAGTTAAAAAATTATTTTTTTTTTCTCATAACATGTTAATTTTTCAGAAGTTGCATTATAATGTCATCATGATGGCAGATTCCTGCCCTGTTTGGATTTGTCCCTTTGAATCCCTGGTATTTCATATTCCTTAAAAGATAATTCTGTTATCAAAATCACCTTTGAACATGAGGCAAAAAGCAGGTTAGGGCACAAGTAGTAGAGAAGCTACAGCAATATTTTCTTCAGGTCTGTTCAGGAAACTCTCCATGTTAGGGGAGAATACAAAGCTTAGGCTTCTGAACATGTAGGTATCACAATGCTGTTGTAATACAGGGAAGCAGGTCGGTTTGCTAGTTAAAATACACAGAACTGGCCAACATGCTTACTAACTTTTTTTCCAAGCTTTTTCACTGACCTGCTCTAGCCTTGTAGAAGTCATTTTGACTATATTGAAAGGTCTAACAGATATCTGTTTTCTTCCACAAGGTGCGTTAAGACGTAACTCATGTTTACACAATACTGCAGAGATCCACAGTCAGAAATGGACTAGGGAAATGGAAAGTAGAAACAAATAAAGCAAATGCATATTTGATGCTGTTCTCTAACCCGCCGTTTGATTAAATAACGTGCTCTTCCTCCTGTAGCTGTATTGAGTGTTTCTTGCTGCACACTGTAGTTCTGTCACATTGGAATTGCTTTTCTCCAGCAGGATTTAACATTATTTTATTTTTAAAGCAACTTTTTTTTTAAATAGATAAAACAAATTCATGAGGGAAGTTTTCAAAATAAATACTCCTCTTGGGTTTTTTCAGGTGTTTTCTTCATACAGACCAGATTGCTGCACTCCCCCACTTAACACAGGAACTGAAGAGAAAGACAAGACAGGAGACAGCTTACACTCTTGAAATGCCCACGGTTGTCTCGGACAACCTGGAAGCCTGTCTAGGCTGAGGGACGCTGAAAATGCTGCTTGAAGCTGGGCAGGAAACAAGCTTCACGAACCCAAACCACAGATGGCATGCTTGCCTTCACCATATGATTCACCAGGGGTTGAAATCTGGGAGACACCATTTGGAAGAGCCCACGATGTCACTTCCGAAGCACAAGCTGTGTTGTCCGCGGGCAAAAGGCAGGCAGGGTCTCTGGGTGCCAGTGTACAAAAGAAGCCTGTATGCATGAGAGCTCTTATCACTGGCAGACTCCAGGACTCACAAAGTCAGAGCAATGAAGCCCAAAATACATATATATGCAGAATGAGCCACAAACTTTCCACCCTGCTGAAAGCACAATGAGGAAAATCTTTCCGACAGATTCACAGCTGGTTTCAATCTACAGCCTAAGCATATCTAATGGGCCGCCTTTATCAGAGAAGCTCTCATAGGGTTCTGGCTGCTACTGAGGGCAGTTTGCCACTGTGCAGACCCCTCAACAAAAGTCAGAGAGGACACTGTGTACTCCCTTCACGAACTGAGGCATAGGGTAATAGAGACCATCTGCTACAAATTCTGGCCCTACTTGCACCTTTATTAATCCATTCCAGCTCCTAAGATCTTACTGCAGTTCATGTAGCCCTATTAAAGTATCAGAAAAATGCAAGACATACCCCTGAAGAATCTTATTTCTTCTTATATCACTCTCAGAGGTAAATTAAAGGATTCTACTCATGTGAACACAGAAAGTAACACCTGGTCTCAAATGCTCCTGGGTGAAACTCTAGCTTCGCTAGAGACAGGAGAAGTTTCTCTGTTAGGAGAGGTTAAGAGACGCCACCACGTGCAGTCAAAGGAGGACCTTTACCGTCTTTTACAGCACACGCTACTTACTAAAAGAGAGAGAGTTCAAAACCCCACATCCATTTCTGAAGATTTGCACAGTAAGGACTTGTTGAGAAGCTATTGTGTGCATGTCGTGTAATAAGTAAAAAGTACTTCAAATATACATGACTTCATTTTTCCCCCCAGTGGTTTACAGATCTGTCCTGGGACAATAGAATTTTACAGGGAAGGGGGAGATGTCTGTGATTAAGGCAGCTTTCAGCTCTTCTTCCTACAGATACCCCGTGGATATTGCTGTATTCTCCAGAATCTAAGCTTCCACTTAAAAAACAATGAAGTTTCTAGCCCATCTGGGTTTGCGGAAGCAGAATGTAAACAGATGTACTGTTGTCTTATTTTAGAAGCTATAGCAAGCCAGACTGAAACAATAGCACTAAG